>CAKNWU010322143.1:0-18224 GCA_932072015.1 Andricus quercustozae
AAATAAAAGTATTTGAATCTAAAAAATTTTGAACTGAGAGCGTCCCAAAATGACCTCGAATTCGGCTGAACTTTTCAATGCCGAAGGCATATCTAATTTAAAAAAATTCAAACATTTCAAGTTTTAATTGTTTATGTTTTGTTTGTTTGCTGTTCAATCTGCTGAATTTTGATTCCCATCAAATTTTCCAATTTTGAAGACTAAAGTTTAAACTGAAAATTTGCAAGATGTTGAAAGCCATGAGTTTTGAATTATACGATATAGAAGGCTTCCATTTTCATATTGTTCAGTTCTAAGCACTTGAAATAAAATTTGAAAATTGTGCACTCATGTAATCTTATTTACCAACTTTTAAAAATAACCAACTCAGAATAGAAATTCATCAGTAACTCTTGCGATAAATAGGATACTGACACTGACGGAATAATAATTATTATACCATTAAGCCATATCCCTTTAAAAATGAAAATAAAAATTATATTTGTCTCTTGCAAGAAACTTCTTGATATAAATAGAAAAGGTTAGATACGCCATTAAAAAAATGGTGGTTGATAGTCAAAATTGTATGACCTACTTCTAACGATTTTGCACATTTACTTTTCAGTATCAATTTAAAAGTTTCCGCAGTGCTTACAATCAATCTTTGATAGGTGAATGATAAGCTGTAAATTTTCTAGAATGAAGAAAAATGAATTTCATTTTTTTTCCAACTTGCAAATCACTTTTTACATAGCTTTCAACATGATCCTCACCTTAAGTGGCTCACTACTGATGTCTTTACCCTATGCAACACTTTTAACTATTTATTACACCCAAGTACCCAACACTGAACAACAATGCACTGTGTTAACACGTTTCTTGCGAGTTACCCAGCGATTGTTAAAATCGGTAGCAGTCTGAAGACAGGTTCTCATGAAGACGTTTGACCGGGATTTTATACACAAAAGAGACACGACAATAGCTAAAGTTGCTGGAGTCCAACGTTTACCACCACAGCTTGTTCTAGGCTCTGACGGAGATATACACGTAGAAGATTTATAACCGACTCCATTCGATTGTTTTAATAGTTTATGGTTTATAGTTTCCTCGGCATAGTGATGTCCACGACTCATAGTAAAGCGACCAACGTATAACAAACTACAGATATACCTCCGCTATCCACATCACCATATGTACGAGTCTAAGCTCTTTTCTGGCTCTAAATCATCGCCTAAGCGCTCCAGGCTCAATGCAACGTCTCTAAATCTTCTAATTATCGCGAGGAGGTCATATTCCGATCGGACATCCTCCAAGTCCAATGGAGCCAACTTCGACCACGATATCGCCTAATCAGCAGTTCCAGAGATACAAGCGAAAAAAATTAACGATCCGAAACAAGGACACGTTCGTGTAATCGTGTTCATGGAAGGTGTTTAGAAAGGCATTTATGTATCCATATTCTAGGTTTATGCCTACATTGTTGCAATCCCAGACGTATTTCAATCATTGACATCGATATTAGAGTTGATAAGAAAAGGCAGCCTGTGAAACTGACTCTAATCGCTGCTAAATTCAAGGAACATTTTCCCAAGAGTATGAAATATTAGTGATAAATTAAATTCGGTATGAGACGAGGGATTTCAGAAATTGACTATAGAGTGGATTTCAATGTTCTATGAGCAATTGAACATATTGCATATGTGCATAGCAATTATCATTTACAGAGTAACTTAAAGACCCTCTACAATATTAGTATGGCATGCATGTTGCGCAAGACTTTCAATTATAGTGGAGACATTGCAGTACATACATGGATTTGAGAATTTTTTAAATTGCTTAATTATAATTACAGAGTTTCCTGGAATGTTTTAAATTCAGTTTTAAGATCTAATATTCTAATTAGTTTATCATTTTCTAAGATTGACCAATGATCATTTTCTAAGTTTTCTTTTCCTGATTTTCCAAGCTCTTTAGAAGAAATTAATGTCACGAGTTCGAAGTCTTCATTAATCATTGAAAGGTAGAAGCAGGTGAAAATCGTGAAGAATAGGTACTTTTGAACACAATAGTTCCTACGCCCATGGGTCCTCCAGCACGGGGTTTGCGGCTCGTGGGTGTCTGTATGACAAACTACCAGAGGCCCCATAGAGCACAGAAGGGGGCCCTAAAACGACAAGAATGCCATAATGCCAGACGTATTATACGGCTGATTAATTCAAATCGATGTATATTATCCCCCTTCTCACCGCATACAGAAAAAGGAGCGAAAAATCCTTTTGTGTCCCTACAACGGATTTACAAAACTGATAAAGAAGTATACCCAACACTGTATCGAATTCTGATTTAATCTTAGAACTGACAATTTTAAAACATTTGTCATGTCCAATGCTTAAAAAAATAATATTTTTATAAGGAACCCACATATTTTGACATGACTTCAAAGATTTAATTCTAAAAGATTCTAATATTTGTCCTCAAAGTATAATGTGCATATGGAATTGCTAATTTTAAAAGAGACTAAATTAGAATAATTGCAGGATGAAATAGAAATCTGGATTTGAAAAATAGTAAAAGGAAGACAAAGCTATCTTTTAAGCAAAACACCTTCATGTATTGTTAAACGGTGAACAAGCGAGCCTCCATTTAAGACCTACTTATCGATTATGCTTTTACATGCACGTATGTATGCATCGATTGTCACGTATGCTAATACCTGTAATCCAAGAAAACCGCAAGCTTCGACTTTAAACTGACATTTATATTTCCCGATAATGTTGAAACTAGAATTAAATGTGCAGTGTGTACCGATTTTGATTAATAAGCACCCGCAATGTAAGTTATTGTAGAAAATTATATTTAAAATAATTTTTTACTCTGTTTCAACCGATTTTTAATGGTAAGAGTTGAAAATTCCAAAATCTGAAACTTCATTCAGAATTTAGAGATTGCGCGCTAATAGAACAACTTAATAATTAAGCAGTTCGAATATAATTAATTTGAAAGTTCAGAACTAAACCTTTTTAAGTTTTAATAAAAAAGCGAGTAAGAAAAGTACGAGGCGATAAGATAAATAAGATTTCAAAAAGCCAAACTTACTATTTTTGCCTATATTTTGCAGTGAAAATCTACGTTCAAAGCTGGACAACGCAAACGTTTGGTGTCCTATATGTTGCAGCTCTAAAAAAATAACAGTTTTCCGAATTTTTCTGTTTTTATTTTTATTTTAGCGAAATTTAAAAAGTACTTTTTTTAACTTTGAAAAGGGACAATTAACGTGATTTTCAATTTTTGATTACAAAGTCTCTGTGATTGGTGGTTACTTGTAAAGTGTAAGATTATAAGTTTGATGGCTATGAATTTCGAATATTATTGCAGTTTAATAAAACGCACCAAATTTGAGCTTTCAGTTGAAAAACTTTGAATGATTTTCAATTTATAATTAAAAAGTATTTGCGGTAGATACTTTGAAATTTGTAGACATACATATCTTAAAGTTATGGATAGTTTTGATATAATGTTCAAGAAAAACGTTTTAAAATGGCTTAAATTTTGAAACTTCTCAAATAGTTTTCAAATTAAGACCATACAATTCTAAAAACACTTGAACTTTAATCTTTTTGCAATTTTATTTTTTCGCAAATTTTTTCTAAACTGTAAACTCTAAAGGATTGCAGTCAGTGCTTCGATGTGTGCCATGCGTGTATTTGTAAGTAAACCAGGAATGGCAAGCTCTTTTCCCATTCGGACATTCTAATGCCCGTCCCTTCCAAATGGATTGTCTAATTCGTAGAATGGAGTGTTATAAATTCAGCAATCACACACGTAGCTTAAGGTGTGACTATGATAGAGTGCTATAAAAGTAAATTACTCCCAGGGTGTACTACCGTAAAACTTCTAGTAAATCAGTTGCGTCAAGTATACACGTGTTCCATTCTACTTGAACACACTGGTGCTCAACTGATGTCAACGTGTTGCCGATGACACGAGGTTACCAGCCGGCAGTGAGGCCGTGAAATTTACGTCTAATTTATTTTAAATCTCCAAGTGTTAACTCTGGTTTTCCGCGCGAGAACGAGTTTGAATAAGTTATGGTCCGATGGAATGAAGAAGATGAAGATGGTATGGAGGTAGGGGAGATCTGAAATTAAAAAAATATGAATGTTTGCCCACTGGTGTCAAGTCGAGTCCCACAGCTCTGTCTTTTTCCCCTTTTTCCTTCTCTTTTCCAATCATTCCCTCTCGTACTGCCTCCCTATCTCTTTCATTCTCTCTCCAATGTAGTTTGACGTTCATAAATAGATACCATGTTATGTAGTGGTACTGCTACCAGGCTGTTTATTTACTTCTTCGGTGTACAAGCAAGACTCGTGATGGAGGGTCATGACAACTCATCAAACCACCAGATTGGAAAACAATTGTTATTTTAATTAAATAGTACAATATTTTTCAACTTTTGCAGCATTTTGAAGTAGCATACTAGAAGAATTTTGTTGGCACACGTTTGTCCTTTATACAGTTCTGCAACGGTTTAGATTTAAGAATGATTTATAATTTTCTGAACTACAATTCTCTACATTCTCTACGATGTTCTTGCAGAAAATTTGAATCTTGTGAAATACTGTACAACATTTCGGAATTTTCTACAAGGATTCGAAATTATTTTGAACATTCCTAATTTCCAAAATTTAATGAAATTTTTTAATTCTGTAATTTTCTAGAAAGTTCTGTTATTTTGTACAAGATTCTGGAATATAATGTTTTATAATATTCTTGAGGAATATGAAGTCGTGTGGAACGCTCTTTAATATTTTGCAACTTTTCAGAACGGCTCAGATTTTTTTTACATTTAACTTTTTTACAACTGAAAAATCTATAATATTCTAGATTCTTCTAGAGTTTTCTGCTGTCATGTTCTGGATATTTTAGAATGTTCTGAAATTGAAAAATCCATCTTTTTTTAAGTCTAGAATCTTGTGGAAAACTGTGGACGGTTATGAAATCTTCTAGGATGTTTTATAATGATATTGAACATACAAAAGGCAAGTCACATTGCCGCATCTCTCATTCGTAAAAAATTGAATTTCAGAAAAAATTAGCATATTCTCTGTGGATTCTGGAACGATCTAGAATTTTTTGTAATTTTCTAGAATGTTCCTGATTTTTTTAATGTTCTATAAAATTATCTGGAGTTAAATATTGTAGTGCTTTTGGAAAATTTCAAATCTTGAGGAATACATATCTAGAATTATCAAGCATGAGCGCGCTTCCATGCAAAACACATGGTCCAGATTTTCCGGACCCTGGAATTCCATGATTCGGAAATATAAAAAAGGCCATGCTCCACAAATTCGCATAGCGCTGCCCCTATTATCAATAGTGGTACAAAATTTTCTGGAACATTCTTTATTTCTAAAATTTTCTGTAAATTGTGGAATGTTCCAAACTTTTCTAGAATATTTTCGAATCTTCCGAAATATTGTCCATTGTCCCCAAAATGTAGAATCATCTGGGTTATTCTGGAATGATTTCCTGCATAGAAAATTATCGGGGTAAAATTGAGCCAGGGTGTTTAAAAGAATAAACAATTAACTCTAAAAAAATTACTTTTTCCTCATTATCTAGTTAGTATTTGAAATAATCCAGACTAGTGTTTTACCATGAAAAACGTTTCACTTCTGTGTAAGGAAACCAAAATAATTTCATAATAGGTCGGCTTGACGGCACCACATTTGCGTTAGGAAGGTCTATCCTGGTCCCGAATAGTTGACCGATAATTTTCCATGCGGGTTGAAATGTGCTAGAATATTCTGTAATATCCTGACTAGAATCTTCTGAAAGTCTCTGATCTGTTCAAGACTGACTGTCCTTATATTCTAAACCCGTTAACTTTGCGATGATCAACTTCACCGAGTTCAACATTGGGACTTAATTCATAGGGTGCACATTTGCGATCGTGACGAAGGTTGTGGATTTTCGAATCTAGATAAAACAGCCTTAAGACCGGAGAGCGATTCTGATCAAAAAGAGGAATTAACGAACTGAACCTGCAATCTGTAGACAGTAGACACTAATCGCGAAGGGCTTGTTTCATGAAATCTGCGTAGCTAAAGAGATCGTATCAAGATGGTGATACGGCAGTACGAAATAGTTTTCTAAAAGTGTGTGACGGACGGACAGCTGGCCGTCATTAAAACCCCATTAGCAAGGGGCTCCCCCTCAGATGCGTAAGACAGCCCCAAGTTCTAACAATATCTTCTACCACCTACGCTATTAATGTTACGCTATGCCACAGACGTACGTGGATCCTGGACACTACATTAATATTAACATTCTGCGAATTATTATTGTTATTCTCTGACACTCTGACCAACAGCGACGCAGCCAACAGAGCTCAAGATCGATTATGAATCAACAATTGGCAACAGTCTCTCATAGTCAATCTAAAATTAATTTTCACATTCTCATTTTCTCTAAATATCAAAAGTGACATAAAACGTCATAAAAGCATGGAGTCTTAAAAAGTTCTTATTAAAATTGTTCTTGTAATAATGATTAGAATGATTGATTGATAGGCACTGAATCTTTTGGAAAATGATTTGTGTTAGAAAATTTATTTTTGAAATTGGCAAAAATAGAAGTGGAGAAGTCTCGCAGACACTTGGCCTATTTATTGCTACGATTAAATTATCAGGCAACATTACTTAGGGTAGATTCATGATGTATGGATGTCGGTCAAGTTCGAAATAACCGGGTGGTCAGCTGACGGCTAACGAGATCCATCATGACGCCTTTCTTTCTTCAGCTTCATCTATACCATTTGTCTTAAGAGGTATTAAATTGCAGATAAGTGTAGCTTCGTGTAAAATATAATTACATCTTAATACGGCAATCAATTTTTTACGCAAAACTATTTTTTATTGTCAGCAGTCAGCATGAGGTCACTGATCCCACTTCTTCAATATTTTATCATTTTTAAACAAAAATTTACCAGTTGGGTCATTTGATTCTGTCCGAGTTCCAAATGAACCGAAGTTTGGGTCAAAATGAGCCCTAAACAATTCAACTTAAACTAAAATGCACTTAATTTTAAACATGCAACAAAAATAAAATTACACATAATCCTAATTTCATTTTGAAAAAAAAAACCTTTTTTAGGTCAAGTTAAACTGATTAGAACAAATTTAAACCCGAAATTCGGTTAATGCTGAATGAGACTCTTCACTTCAAATTTATCCCAAACGAAGTGATTTTGACATGCAGATGCAAGAAAAATAATCTTTCATAAGAACCCCACTTTAAAAAAATGTAATTCTCCATTCTCATAAATTTTTCTTGCCCTCTTTCGAGTAGAGTTGGAAGTGAGATTCAAGGGACAGGTCTTCGCCGGACAAGTCCGAGCTTCGTCAACTTTTTGCGACCATTTGTCTCCTGTAGTTTGCTGGTAAAGCTGGGACGGGTGGACGCCCTCGCCCAATAAAATCCTAAAAAGAGGATAAGAGAACAGCGGTGATGGCAAACAACAAGACCCGGCCAATGAACCCGGCCAACGTTTCGCGGACTATGGTGGACGGAAATAACGCGTCTACTCTTTCCCATGTGGACATGGTGGGCGATGGCAATGACGGTGGTGGTTTGGCTTTGTAGCGGCAGATCAAACTCGGCGGGTCATTAATTAAATCTGGCGGAGCAGCCACCGTTCATCTCCCTCCTTTCCTCTTCCTTTCTTTCTCTTACTTTCCGTTCACCTCCTCTCTTGATTTACTTTACATAAATATACACGGTTATAAATAAAGTGCGCCCTCTTTTCCTCGAACTTGATCTTCCTGCGTCCCCCCATCTCAGTCTGATTCCTCGCATTCTTACAAGCTATTTATTTTTCCCCATCGCAGTCTCCATTCACTGATTTCCTTCGCTATGTGGGGTGGCTGAGCGTTTACTAAGTGCAATTGCATTCTGCATCAGAATAGAGAAACATCGAAATAAAAGGTCAACGAAATTTATGGAATCGTGCACAGCCAGATATAGATCACAGGCCCTTTTTCAATTTTCGTTACTAATTAGTTTTTTTCAATTTCAGAGTTTACAAGCACGAAAAAAGAGAATGCAAATGAAAACAGACGTGTACTGCTATAATAAAAACAAAATGTGTAAATACGGCTTTGGAATCGTACTACCAAAATTCTACTTAGAAAATTATTTGTTCAAGCATTGATCGACCTTGAGTTTTTAGAATTATTTTAGTGGTAGGACGCTTTAGAAATCTCGGAGAAATGTGAAGGCGAGTCATTTGTTCTTCATAAAACAGAATCAGTCCGCGCGTCATGTTATTCTTATTTCAAAGAGTGGCTCGTGTCCCATGTCTCGACGTTTAATCGAACAGTCGACAGTGACAGAACATGCAAAGAAAGAAGGCGTACGTTATATTTCTCCTGGAAATGCCCCATGCCGAGTCTTGAATCTTGCATAAGCGTGGATTTATAAAAATAAGTCGCATCCAGGACGATCTCCTTCGAATCTGGCAGACACGTGAGCCATCGTTAACAGCTGGCGGTCGTTCTCGTCGTATCTATCCAACATACTGATTTCGTTCAGATTCGTCTTGGGGATGTAAGATAGAATTCCATTTGCTATAGTGACGAATTTCTAAACGATATTTTTAGAATCCTTGCTCTCACATCTTCTGATATTTGTCACATTTTCGCTTCAAAAACACTTTCTCGTTTCTCCAACTTTAATCAATTCTAAGATACGTTATTATATTGCGCAAGTTATTAAGACTGACAGGTAATAAGAAATTATTGGGAATTCGTAACTCTCTTCAAAACCAATCATTTCTTTTCAATGAACATCTGTTTCGAAGAAAAAATAATTAATGAACGGATCGAATCGATCGAATCAATTTGATTAAACGGTTGCTGAAGATTTGAGCAGGCATATCGATAGTGTAGATTCCATTGCGAAGAGATCATAATGAATTTATATCTGCCAAGATGAGGACTCTTCAGTATAAATCAGTATGAGTTAAATATGGGTTCAGTGGTGGTCGATATCCAAGCAATCTCTGGATCTAAATCGACTGACCGGGCTAAACGATTTCAATTCCAAGTTCGAACCGGTCGATGTCCGGACAATCTAGATTTATTTTATGTGACTGCAAGGGTTGGTACATCGGTCCTCGCGTTGAGAATCGCCATGTCTACGTGGGAACACGGCAGGGGTCCGTTCAGAACTCGTGTTGGTACTTAGGTCATTTTTTTATGTTTGTAACGTTATTATTATTATTATTACGCATCGATAAACGTTGATTCACTTGTCGGGACGTCGTCATCGTCGAAATTCCAACTCGGTTCGTCGTTCAAGATCGCAGAAATTTATCGTTGAAACAGCAAAACGCAGCTTACTGTGAAAGCAGCAATATTTTGGATACCAAAAATGTACAGCGAAACGAGGTTTGTTAGGGTTGTAAATCAGTTTGGTTTCTTTTCAAATTATGAGTTTCGTTTACATGCAACTGATTAAAAAATAAAATCTGAAACCTTAATCGATAACGCTCATTTTATAGATGTGTGAGGGCCAAAAAGTTAATCATTTTAGACAATGAAAATGGGAGATCAAGGATTGTATTTGTAATGGATAGGCATTTTACATGTTTCTAAAAGACGCGTGACAAAAAAACGTACGGAACAGACGTTGAAGTGATTTATAAAATCCCTAACCCTAAATCTCTAAAATGTAGAAACTTAGTCCAGATTTTTAACTCGGTTGGGATAGATAGATTGCGTGACAGGAAATTTTGTGTACTTTTTTATTTATAATTTCTAAATGCAGTAGTCTTAAATTTGGAATCTTTACTAAATTTTGGTTTGATATAAGTAATTTACTGAGATAATTTTATAAAAAAATTATTATTCAAAGGAAAAGTGGAAAAAGACTAAGACTTAAAGTGGTCTATTATTTGGTAATCACCCATATAGGAATGGGTCAATGAATAAAATCGAGGACCCTTAATGATTTGATTGAATGACCCAATCTCACTAATTTATAAGAGACAAAAAGTTCAACATGAATTTCGCACCGAAACTGGGGCCAAATATTTGATGAAAATATGCGCATAGTCATAGTGTCACGAAGGAAGAAGAAAACGCATGTTGAGCTCTTCCAAGTTGAACATCAAAACCGTCGGCCGGAGAGCATTAGGGGGATTATAGGAGAGGCAGCGAGGAGAGAAAAAAGGTAGGTTAAAGCGTGATTTTATGGCCCATTAACCTACCCCGTTGGACCGTTATTCGCGACATGGAAAACTCGCAGCAACCCGTGGATTAGCTAATACCCAGTAACCACCTTGTTTCAAAGCCGATGGTCGCACAATCTGCTCCTTAGCCTAGCGGCTTACCCCCTACCAAGCGACTGCTCTGTAATGCATAAAAATACTGTTTTACTGCCCTGAAAAATGCTGTTGCCGTAAACAGCTGATTACTCAAAAACGAGCATTCTTATCTTTATGAGTATTTCGTCCTTTGAATGAAAATTATATACAAGAGAATTATGCATTCGCAATGCAATGTTTGCGGTTTTTTTAAAACGATTTTTACTACCAAATCTTTACTGTCGCTTTTATGGTTATCGTATTTTCTATTATTTATTACTATGCAGGCAACAGATTTGAGTTCAGAGAGGAAAATTGAAAGAAAAATTGGATATTGCTATCATCAAATTGGGGTTAAAATGTTAGCGAGAAAAAGCAAATTTAAAGCTATTTTGAACAAAGTTTACCTGTGGCATTGATTACGCTAAGTGTTGTTGGAAAAGTGTCATTATAAAATATTAAGTTTTTAAGTCCTACTTTCGCTTAGGTTGTTAAAATACGCGATAAGCGATGAAGAATGTCTTCATGTAATGAACAATACGGCATTTTTTTAAATAAAAGGATTGAATTTTAGTCACTTTACTGAATTCCAGCAGAGGAATTTAAACACTTTTGAGTTTGGAATAGAAATATGATTCACCAGAAGATAGCAGAGGCTATACAAAAAATAATCTGACCAAGCTGGCTAAATGGTGGAGAGATTTCATTCAGTTTCCAGATTTCCTTATCTATTATTGTTTGTTTTGTCGATGAGCTTTCTGTCTAGAATTTCCATTAGAAAAATGTGTGGGTTAGTCCTCTATCATTATCGCATGCATCTGGGATTTCTGACTCGGGAGAGAAGACCCTAAAAAGACAAGAAAGACTATATCAAAATACAGTGGATTTTATTATCTCGGAATGTGCTTCCTGCATTTAAAAAGCTTGTTTGCTTCTAGTTATTCAGACGTAAGTGATTGGAACCAGAAATCTTGAGTAATAAAGATGTAAAAGACTGAAATGAAAAGGACACCAACAGAACACTATTCAATAAAAATGGAATGCAGTTTCTGTAAGAATTTGTATGATGGCCGCTAAATTCTCAGAAAAAATGCCCGATTTTTTCACAGTTAGCAAACAACTTTCCCGGTCATTTCAATTTCCAAATTCTAGCCTTCAAAACTGAACAATTTACCATTTTTTTTATTAAAATTAGAATTCCTAAACTGACAAATTTAAAGCGGAATAATATAAATAATTAATTTAATATTCTAAATTGAACGATTTCAAAATCAAAGATTAAATATTGTACTTTTTAAAATTGAAAACATTTTAATGCCTGCCAAGCTTGAAACCCTCATTGAACATTTTTTTATGGATTGGTTTTCGAAATATGAATTTTGAAAAAGAAAAAAATTTTTCGTTGATAGTTTTATTCTGTGAACCATATCTCAAGTTACAAACGACCAATCTGGTTGCAAAATGTATCAAGATAAAGATCATCGAATCTGCAAAGAGTGCCATTTTCCCTGATCAATTTGGTAGTGGAGATGCAATGAACCGAAATATTAAGTCATTTTTTTATACGAAAATAAACATACAAAATTTCATTGTATAATTTATCAAGTTTCAACCTACAAATATTTAATTTAAAAAAAAAAATTCTAACTAAATAATATTGTGCTTTAAATTGAAATTTGAAATTATTTGAAATAGTAATAATGGTAAAAAAATCTTAGATCCTAAAAGTAATTTTCATTCAAAATTTAAAATATTGTTGTGTTAATAAGTTTCCGTGTGAATTTAAAAATCATTCCAAATTGAACATTAAATTTGAAAGTTAAACAAAATTGTTTAATTCCATGTTTCCTGGTCTAGTGGCCAGCCAGCCTGGTTAATTTTGCCTCGACTTTCCTGAAGTGTTGTTGACATACCTTTTTTTCAAATGCACAAATCTCTTGTATCATATAATTCATATATTTTATATTCGCGACACTTCCCACGTATTTCAATTTTATTGCCACCGAAAAAAAATACATCGCTATTAATTCTCGTGCGGTGGGATGAGATATAGACGAAACCTAAACCGCTATTTTTCAATCACAAGTTTCTTTCAAAGTATACAATACACATGCACAAAATCACGACACACGCCTTTCACCTGAGATTTACGAGTTTGCGTCAACGATACGGAGCAGCGTTAACACGTTCCGGCTCAATCGTTAAATTAAAATAAGAGCTAGCTCAGTGCTCAGCCAAAATTTCACGAAGCTTCTTGATATGCAGTACGTCAATATCAAAAACGATCAAAGTGATTGGATTTTGAGCTTCCAAAGGCCGAAGAACAATCATAAATATAGAAAGTTATAAAAAGAACATCACTATGCTACACATTTGAATTGTTATACTTTCTAGATTTTAAACTCGAAAATGCTTAATTTTCATCGCTTCAATATGAAGAATTTGCAATTGCGATAATTTTGCAGGTATCAATCTGAAATGCTAAAATTTCAAATTATTTCAAATTAAAAAATTGTATAACTTCAGCGTGTGATTAACGTTTGCTAATTATCATTTTTTCAATTTTGGAACTATTTTTATCTAAAATTCAACAAATTTCAGGGATGTACATTGTAAAGCTCGTAATTTCAAATTTCTTTTTTGATCCAAAATAATAATTGAAAGAAAATTTATTTGAACAAAATCAAATATTTCAAATAAAAATTTCTTTTGCCGTAAATGAAATAAATATTTCTTTGATTCTAAGACACATTATTTCAAGATAGTTGTTTCAATTCTCTAATTTCAGAAATGTTGCATCCATAGTTCTGCTTTTAATTGCATAAAAGATTTGACCCATTCGTATTGTTTTTCTATGATCCATAATCCGATTGCAATGATTTATAGATAGGATAGATGGATGTGTTAAATCCTTGAGCAAGCAATTCGTGATGAAGGATCGACCTTTGGGATCGACTCTGGAGGCGGAAAAGCTTAGGATTGGAAAACTGATGGTCGTTTGAAACGGGAAACATCTGTCGACCACATGATAGATTTTCTCTCTCTTTCTCATTTTGCTTCTCATTTAACTATCCTTAGATATGCAGAGGCTGGTTTTTCATTGGACAAATGCCCACTTCTTAGAAATGACAATCGGCAGGGATTTCGATCTTCG
Source organism: Andricus quercustozae (assembly GCA_932072015.1). Taxonomy (NCBI): domain Eukaryota; kingdom Metazoa; phylum Arthropoda; class Insecta; order Hymenoptera; family Cynipidae; genus Andricus; species Andricus quercustozae. The sequence goes on from CAKNWU010322143.1 coordinate 13,500, forward strand.
ACCTCTACAGTCTACACTCTACACTGTCTACAGTTCTACACACTCTACACACTCTACACACTCTACGCACTCTGAAGTCTGCCGTCTACAGAATCGTTATTCTAATGGCACTCTTCATTGCAAGATGTTTCCTTATGGCTAATGGTTTAAGTCATTTAAAATAAATATAACATACATTTTCTATATTGTATAATACATTATTTGAAAACTTTAGATGTGCAACTTACATTCAGTTTATTGGCAATTTGAATAGAGTAATAAATGTATTGCAAGAGAAATTTTATGAATAGATGATTGCTGGATTAATGACGCCAATCGATAGATCAAAACAAATAATGCGAAGTGAAAGATGGAATGATATTGAGCGGAATTTATCAAACGAGCAATCATTTCAATATCCTGGAATAACATGCATAGAATTTACATTTCAGTTATTTACTGTTCTTGTTATCTTTTCTTATTATTGGCAGTAAAAAATGAAGAGGAATTTTATACTGGAAGAAAGATTGATCTGTTCCGGCTCTCAAACACGATGAACGATTTGAGTCGTAGCCAAAATAAAAATTTACAATCAATTCTTTAGTGAAAGGAGGAACAATGTTAATTCAAGCAGGTTTGTGGAGTGAAATAGAAATGCGAGGTATTCAAATTAATTTCGTGATCAAAGAAAGAAGAAAGAAGCTAGAAGTTAGAACTATACTATTTTTGATCAAGTTATAATACGATACTTCGATAACTGGAAGGACGTTTTATAATTAATTTCTTTTCACAAGTAGGGAAAAACATCCTTTATAGTAGCCGCATCTTTTTTAGAGAACAGTATGCATATTAATTTTTTAACACTTAATTACGGATTCAAGATTTGAAAAATATTGAATACTCATAATGAATAGTGGAATAGACGAAAGAGACATCAAGAAGTTGTCTTGCCGTTCTTACATGAGCTTAAGGCGGATCAAAGCTATTCCGTTCCTCTTCAGAACGCTTCATCAACGGAGACGTCTTCTTCAAACATTTGCTTTGATGAGATTTTCGAGGGGATCGTAGCTTTAACTCAAGAGAGCCAGCTGCTAGCTTTGTGGGACGGGCGTCAAAATCGAAACAACCTTGACCTAGACAAGATGTGTTATTTGCTCAAAGTTTTGTTGTTTAAGGGCTCAATTCTAAACTTGTGAGTATTTTAAACCGTCTGATGCTAAATTATGCATTATGTTTAACTTGGAACCGAGCAACCAGGAACCAAGATGGACACCTTGCATAGTTCTCAAACATTCTCTATTTTAAATATAACCTTGTTGTTTAAATGGTAAAACTCCTTGCAAAAACAGCATAAAAATACCAAAAAAAAGGTCAGAATTCCTCATATAAAGATCGTTTACTCTTTGCTTTTGTTCATTCACTTGCACTGTCTAAAAAAATCACTTTTCAATTAACTAGAACTGAGCATGTATCTATTTACATCATTTTCAAAATTGAGCGATTTCACATTGAGATATTGAAACTAAAAAATTTCAAAACTGAAAGTCATACAATAAAACCATCCAAATTGATGATCTTAAAATAAAAAATTTTTAATTTCAAATCTTCAAATTTGAATTATTGAAGTCAAGTTGAAAGCGTTGAAAACATTTCACATTTTAAGCGTTTTAATTAGAAAATCCTAAATTTCGTAGCCTTAAAAATTAAACAGTAACTGTTTCAAAGCGTTTAAAATTTAATAAATTTAAAATCATCAAATTTAAACAATTGGAAGCGTTCCATATTGAATATTTTTGAATGTTTAAGGATAAATACATATTCATTCGAAGGACTAAAAAAGAGTATTTAATTTAGAGCATTCTGAATTAAATATTTTATAATTAAAGATTCGAAACATGAACAAGTTAAAATACGCAAAATATTAATTTTTTATTTTATTTGAAAAAAATTCTACCATTTTCTATACTGTGTAATGTAATTACCTATTCTAGCAAAAATCTTCTTAATTGAGTACCTCTTAAACATCTTTCTCAGAACAGACTCTATTTAATTTAGTTTCACTTCAGATAATTGTTTCTAATGTTGGATGTTAATTTAATTTCTTATTTCAAAATAAAGGAGTATTTCAACTAAATTATCAGCTTCGACCTTAAAAGGTGGGTAAATCTGAAAAGCTGTCAGTCGCGTGCCTGTAGGTGTCTGCATCATGTCTGCGTGGATGTTGCCAGTTAGGCAGTTAGTACATAACTACACCTGCATGCCTATGCAAGTGAAACCTTAGAGGCTGAAACTTATACGCCTTTTCTGAGACCTTCAAAAGTGTATTTTATGACAATCATCCCCACCTGCAAAAGTTTCTATTTATTAAAAAAAGTGACAAACGCTCTTACTATATATTTGCACGAAACCATCCATTTATGAAAACGGAAGTTCTATCTATGATTCTTGCAAAGAAAACTTCCAGAATTCCCTCTTCTTTCCATAATATTTTTTCAACGTTATATTTCTTACTGTACTTACATCTCACATATTTGTCTTTTAGTTCGAGATTTAAAAAACTGATTAAATTTTGTACACTTCTTTAATAAAGATGGTATAATTGAAAGGGTCCTACTGCACCAAGTAAAAAGAATTCAGTGATTGGAAAATAGTCAGCAGTCGCATACAGTAATTCCAGGGTCTCGCGCAAAGGTTAACAAATTACACAACGGTGCAGGCTCTTACAATGTAACGCACAAAGGACAGCAATTTTGCCATAAAGATGTCGCGGTTTCGACGAGCCATTTGCACGTCTTTCCTGTTACCGGAAACGCAAGTGGTTTCGGCTTATCGACACCGGCCAATTTTCTGTACAGGTGGTCCTCACTTCTCTTTTTATTCGATTTCTAACATAAACGTGAATCATTCAGCAATACAATGTGCAATCTATATTGCATATAGTATATAATGTAATATATGTACCATTAAATTTGCGACACAATGATATTTTAGTATCTTCGTTCTAGACTTCTAGGCACGTCCCGACAACCACATTGCATGGGAATCACAACATGTGGCTACAATAAAGCATTCATCCTGAAGAGCGATTTATGAATGGACTCTTGTCAGATTGAAAATTTGAGATATGTTCAAAGCTACAATTAGTCGATTCCTCTTACCGACATCTAATAGAGACAGAGCATTCGAGCTTATAAGCTTAACACGGACACGAACTCTCGAGTCGGTAAACATCGGGAACAGAAATCTGTAACCTTGGAAGATAAACTATTGGAGAAATATTGTCGTGGGTTAGGGCAATTGGTACTTTGTCGAATGGGATCGATTTAAGAGGTGCGCGTTTTATAAATGAGAGGCACGAGGTTTTTTATTGTCTTGGCCGTAAACGTAGTTGGTAATATAAAATTATATTGTTTGTATAGTAACGCGGGCTGTTCTCAATGATTAATGTTTACTGCTCAGTGAGGCATAAAACGGATCCTAAGAACGCTTGGAAGAACTACCGCTCGATGACTGCCTCTGGCCGGAAGTTCATTGGAAGCTGACGGCCTCGAAAGGGTGTGGGACTGTTGGTGCAATGTGACGTATCGACGGTGGAAGAAGAGCGATGTTCACTCGGAAATAGACAAAAGTCGCGTGGGATGTCTGTCTTCTAGTCACTTAGGCGCTTCGGGGTTAAAATTGTATCTCGGGTTCCATAGTACAAATGTTCCTTATATTTCTTCTCAACAATATATCAGCATCTGAGAGGTACATAACTTCTGCAAAGTCGGTGGATGTAAATTATTGCAACTTTGCAATCTCATAGCCACTTGCAGTTATTTTTCTACAAGAGAAACGCCTTAAAAAATAGTCAGATTAAAACGTTTGACTATATGGTATTATCATTCATAGGAAGTTTTTAACCATTTTTTAAAGGCTTTCTACTTTAAGTTTGCGAGAGTAATTATTTAAGAATAATTCAAAGTTTCGAGTTCCACTCGTGATTTTTTTTTGCTTCATGCTCCAGAAACACTTTTCTCGACAAGACGTCACGTGCCCACGCAATCACGGCGCTGAAAACCTAGCCCAAGATAAGTGCCGCGCAAAACCTCGTAGAAGTGAAAGAACGCCGGCGAATTATTAAAATCGGGGAACGAGCGAACGTGTCATTAGAGCTCATAATAATTTGAATGATTTCGACGTGGGTGCCCAAACTCATTATGGCGGACAAGGGCTAGGTTTTGGTTGTATAATTGTAATCATACCTCCAACCATTTGCTCGCAAGAAAAAATCAGATTCGTAAAATGTCTATGATAATTAATATATTTAGGCATGAAGTCTTAAAAAGAAAGGAAATTTTTTCAAGATCTGCTCTAATGGCATCTTTTATTGTTGAACTAATTTTGACTGACCTTGCTTAACAGTTGTATTTTAGAGTAAAAAATTCGACCATAATTTTAAAAGTCGTTTTAATATTACTGAAACGGGGAAAGAGGGGAATATTATAAAAAAAGGGGGAACATGGCGTGATCCAAGGACGACTTAACCGAGACGAAGACGCGATCGCGTGTTTTTCGTTGGAGAACAGAAGCCGACAGTGGCTCGGGATGGCTCCCTGAATGAATAACAATCTGCCGGATTCACGCTAGATGCTGCTGTTGCTGCTGCATAATGTCGATCGGCCAGCCAAAATTACGCCCCCACGTGATTGTCCATTTAACAATAATTTAATAATTTAATGATAAATCAAGGGCAAACTAGCCAAG
>CAKNWU010322162.1:0-12070 GCA_932072015.1 Andricus quercustozae
AATTGAATAAACTGTTTGATTTTAAAAAGTTAAGAGCGGAGCTTCTACTTGTAGAAATTTAGCAATTTCCCATAGTGATATTATTCTAAAAATTAAAAATGTAGTACTAGTACAATAAATGTTCCTTTTTTTCTATTGAATATTGTTATTTGTTTATGAAATAAATAATAGTATTTAATATTATTTCATCAACGATTTATGTACTTCTTTTATTTATATTCCCCACTTCAATTTCAAACTCAAATCCATCAAAATTAAACAACTTTTATTTTGAGGTCCCCAGCAAAAATAATTCAAAATGAACATTTTCAAACAGGTTTATTGAAAATTATAACATTCAAAATTGAAAATTGTTCAATTTATCTTTTCGATGTTGAATGCAGTGAACTTTATAATCAAGTATTAGAAGGCTTTTATATTTCAATTGCACGACTTTGAACCAAAACATTTAACAATATTTTTAAATGATCCAACTTATAAAGTACCAAACAGAAGTTATTGAATTGATATAGTCTGCAATTTAATATTATTTTACTATGCAGATTTCAAATAGAAGCAGTGATTTCTTCTAACCTGAAGCTTTAATATGTTATTTTTTCAGTAGAAGTCATTACACGAATCTTAATTAAGCTTCAAGCTTCTGAATCATACAAATTAAGTGCACAACTACACATTTTAATATAGTAAAAATGGAAAGAATTTAATCTTAGACCTCGAACAATAGGTTCCACACCAGTAATTGGTGCCTTCACCCTATAATAACGTTTGAGTTCAAGAAGAATTTAAATCTAATAATATTAGATTTTTATTGTTTTGAAGCAATAATAATTAAAGTATTAAGAGGCTTTCACTTCCAATTTTGAAACTCTAGAAGAGTTCAAAAGAGAATTGTTGAATTTTAAACACGAGATTTGAAATTACCTCATTTCTCAAGTTTTTATCTAAAATTATTGAATTTTAAGTGTTTATCAGCAAATTGAGTGCTGTGACACTATTTTGAGAAATTAAAATTTGAAACCAAACAATTTTGCATATTTTAATCTAAAAGTATTGAATTTTTAATTTTGTCAACAATTAAGAAGGGACTCGCTGGCAGGCTTGAAGCAAACATTAAAATTGTACATTTTCACATTATGAACGTTCTCTGAATTGAACAGGTAAAATTAAAGTGACTGGCAAATTAAAATTTTCAAATTTAGGCTATGAAAAGAAATTCCCTGTCATTTTCCGACTTTTTCCTGATTCAGTGGCCACCCTGAAATTACAACACAACTGAAGAATATTTTGTTTTACGATAAACTGACGACAGAAGCAAATTTCAGAATAAAATGTTTGCCTCCTAAATGCTCTTTTATTAGGATTGACATTTGTCCTTAAATCTGGGGCTAGAGATAAACTCGGTCGGAAGGCAAAATAAAATAAAATGGACTTGCCATTTCTATGGTGCCAGTAGTAGTCTGATCTGTCAATTCCCCACACTACATAGAACGGTATTTTTGGGCACATAGAAACCTTTTTTACGACGACGCCATTGTCGACTGTCAATCTGTGACAATCAATGCCTGCTCGACACCTCAGGTCTTTCCGAACTTCCCCACGTGCCAGTAACAGCGTGCAATAAAAAGGAAGGGTGCAGAAGCTAAAGAGGCAACGTATCAACGAACGACACTGATGGACAGTCGTTAAATTTGCGATAACCAATTGACAGCGATGAGATTTTCTCTTGCGATATTTATCGTTTATAACGAGATTTTCCCAATTTCATCGATACGGAAAGGAGATAAAATAAAATGCCATTTGCGGGGTTCATCGTTAAAAACAATTGCTGAGTAAATTAATAGTTAAATTTCTAAAATGAAATAATTGAGAGCAAATGAATGATTAGAATAGAGTCTTTAAGATCCAATTATTACTACTTAGATAAGCTTTTAAGCTCAAATAATAAAATTTTAATTTCAATCCATCCTGATTGCAAAAATGAAGTATAGACAGTATCTAGATAAACAATTATCCTTAACGAAATTACAATGATATCAATGTATCTGTAGCTTGGCAATCAGCCACAATAGAATTTCAGGGATAGAATCTGCGATCTGCAATAAAGCTTGAATACTGATTCAACAAGTTGAAAAATGCCAGCATTAGGATGTACCATTGTGGGATCAGTATAAGGTAATATTACATCAACAACTTTCAAGCGATCTTATTGTGGGGCAAAACCGACTATTTTGTAACCTTCTTTTTTAACCGGAACAACTACTTCTATCTTTTTTGGCAAATGGGCATGAAACTTTTATTTTTTTCAAAGGCTATTTAGAATTTAGATGTACGAATAAAAACTAACTTTCGAAAATTGTCCAAAAAATCGAGTTTAAAAAAATAAAATACTTTAAAGTACAGTTCAGAATAGATGCATAGTTCGTTTTTTCAAATTATTATCAATTACTTGAAACATAGTCCATAAAATCGCTGCAAGCTAACAGAAATGGGTCCACGTAATATTACATTATATTGAACAGATAAAGTTAGTAGTACAGTCTCCAAATACAAGACAGAATAATTGGAAATCCGATAGAGGTTATTTGTTAAGAAACAATATTCTAATTATTTGATATTGCTATATACTAGAGCTATTCATTAAAATTGTATTAAGGAGCAGAATTCCGAATTATTACTGAATGGTTTTCAGTTTTCAGGGGCTCATTCAAAAGGTGATATTTTTACACCATTTTCAAATTTTATTTATAAACTTGCACTTTGTTGTGCAAGAGGTTGAACTTCAAGAAAAAATTTCTTCTTATCTTAAATATGTCAAGGCTTCTGTATGAAATACCCGAAACAAAAGTTTTCGAAATTTTGGGACACACCTACACACCTTCGTAATGGGTCTAAGATTTTTCAAAGTTTAGTTTCTCGAGTTTTCAATAGTTTGAGAAAATACTGAAGTTTTCTCTGATTTTATGGGGTCATCTAAAAAATTTTAACTCTCGGCAAAAAGAACGTTGGAAGTACTATCATTGGTTGGGACAGGTGTTCTTTTCACGGTTATATTTTTATTTAGTTCTTTTACTTTTACATGGTTATTACAGAAGTCGGGTTTAAAAATTCCAGGAAATTTCCAGCTTTTCCAAGTCAACTTTTGACAAATTTCCAGGACAACTGTTTGCAATATGATTTGAAGAAACATTTAAGTACACTACCGATGGAAATTATGTACACGCCTGTTCTTTGAACTTTTTGAGATCGACTAGTTATTCCAAAATTTCGGAACGCTAGCCAAACTTATGAAAAATATTTGATTACACATGCTCATTGTAATTTTGTTTAAAGTTCGAACTAGTAGTAAGTACAATTTCGAAAGAATCTGTGATAGCTAAGAGGTGTAATGTAATTAATGAAGTTATTATGAATAAAAATTCCGAAAGAAACAGAATGTTTCTTTCGGATTTTTGAAAAAGAAGATCATTTTATACTCAAATCAATACTTTTCCCATTAGAGGTTTGAAAGAAATGTTACCTAAAGTCAGTGTTATTGTTGAAGCTGCCCTATACTATATTATACTAATATATATTTATCATCAATAAAACTGATGCAAATAATTTTTCCAATGCATGAATAAAACTTTAGTTAAATCAATAAAGCAAGAATGTAGACTATATGTCTTTCAGGTATTGACACACATATCACTCGAAAAATTCTCATGTATGACTATCTATATTGCACCCAAGTTCCTGGCAATGCAACTAAAAGTCTCTCCATTTCTAAAGTCTGAAAATGTCTTTCTACCTATGGCATTTGATAGAAATTTTTGCCACCTGCAGAATTGAATAAAATTCCTTATATCACATGAAGGTACAATTTTCAAAGAAAGTCAGCCCTTCTCTTATTTCTTTTGTATACTACATTCTGCAAGAAAGTCCAGCGTTCCAGTTTCTTTGCCAGCATCCTCGCCTTTTGCGACATTAGGAAAGATCGTTACCGAAGATGAGAGTGGTCTGCAAGATCAGAGCGAGACAGGTTTCAATGTGGAAATTCGTTTAGAGCAACCTGGTAAAGTTTTACGAGCAGGAGTCGAGAAGTAAAGTTGTGCAGGCCACGACATTCTCCTTATTACGTCAGAGCAGAAGACATAGGTGGACTATACCCGACTCTGCAGTCAGAGAGTGCCAACATTGTGCCAAGACGATACGATAATACAATGCAATTATCCTTCCGCGCGAGAAAACGCAGGGTAGCAATGATCTGGAGGCAACACGGCACGGGCGAGCAAACGTTGCCCATTACCAACCTAGCCTTCGCTTAATCCGGTGCTCTGGCCACTTATATCGGTCTGGCGAACGGAAAACTACAAGCAAAAAGATCAGCGAGGAAACATCCGGGCTAATATTATCTGTAAAACACGTACAGCGAGGCTCGAGTAAAATCTTGAGATTGTTCCAGGACCTATATTTTAACTAATAACGAGAAAGGAATTGCAGTCGAGATGAGGGAGTCTTTCACTAATTGGAGTCACTCCTCCGAGGATCTGGTTAATCATAGGTTATAATTTCACCTCGTCTTAAGCATTTCATGTGTTAAGTGCAAATTGCGAAAGAGAAGATCTAAATTAGGGTCGATGGTGATTTTTATCTATATTTTTTGCCATCTGTGAAATATCCTGAGTATCAAAGTTATCCTGAAATTGGGCTTCGAATTATATTTTTTAAATAAATTTACAGCTATGGTGAATTAAATCATTAAGTAGAGGGTTTTGTATTTTGTAGTATAAAAAGGTTACAGAAACCAATATGTGAAGATTTTATGTTTGAAAGTGAAAGTAAGCGAAAAGCCTTTCAATTTTATATGGAATAACAATTTATAGAACTTTATTCATTTCACTAGAATGGAGTTTATGCATTGTGAGTTTGGTTATAGATTTTGTAATCAAAATTAAAATCTTAAAATTCTTTCGAGTAGTCAATTATTTCAAGGTAAATGTTCTAGCTTCACTTGAATGTAACATATTCATTAAAAGAATTGAGAATTGAAAACATTGGAATCAAACAAAAGATATGCAACATGAAATTATTATTTTAAATATATAAAAAGTTCTGATTAAAAGGTATAGTAATTAATTTTTTAATGCAAGGATTATCATAATCATATCAGATATACGTGAACCTGCTCTGATTATGTTGAGCAGAAAAAGACAAAAAAAAGAATGGTAGATTTGATGAGATAAAATGTATTGTGAGATCATTTTGTGAGTTTTTAAACTCGGCTTCAAAAATCTGAAATAAAGCAGAAATCTATTACAATACATTTAATTTTAAAAATATTTGGGAAATTAATTTAGTATAGATTTATCGATTTTAATAATTATTATTAATTATCGAGAAAAGTAGGAGAACTTGCACTGTGAGTCAAAACGAAAATAAAGTATCGAGTTGCTTTTTAAAATACATCAAATTCAAAATTGAGAAGATTTCTTTACATATTTTATATGATTCTGTAAGAATTGTTATTCTACATTAAAAACTGAGTTAAAAAGTATCATCAATTTTTGGCACTAATGTTATTAAAGCACTTTTTAACTCGACTTTTCTTTATTGTTGATCACTTTTGGATAGTTTTTAAAAGTTTCAAATATTTAAAGAAAAAGTATGTATCGAGCCCTTTTTAAAATAAGTAGAATTAAGTTACTTGCTTCAAACATAAGAAAAGAAAAATACCCGAGATTTCGATATTGGTGACTCTTTTCTTTCATTACTATGTTCGAAGTCAGGGGGAAGGTGTCACGTCTCGTGACTATTTTGAAACCTGGTTCAATTTCGTAAAGAATTCTTTTACTTTTAAAGCGAAAGATGTAGTGCAGAGTAAAGTTAAAAAATTTTAAACAGCGGACCCATGAGGAATGATCCTCCAATGTTAAATACAAATTTTGAACTTTACACTACTTTTTTGGCGTTCAAAGAAGTTTGTAGTCCTCGGTGGAGAAAAGAACTTTAAAAAAAAATTATGAAATTTATGTTAATTTTTGGACATTTTTCCCCAAGTAAATCCAAGGGGAAACTTCAAGTGATGTGCGAGAGGGATCAATATTAATCGACTTGGCTGAAATTTTGAATGCCCAAAGAATTTTAAATCTGACTTTGGAAATGAAACCTACTTTCTTATGTGAACCATTTTATGGACCAAAATCAGAACAAAAAATGTTCAAAAATGAAAAATAGATTTCCAAGTACCTCCTTTCCGGCTCATTAGAGAAACATAAATAACAAAAGGAAAAAAGGGTGAAAAAAGAAAGAGTCAACCAAAACCTTAAACTATTGTTTATAACGCAAGTTTTTCTATAAATAATCCCTGATGAGGAAGTTTAAATTGCCCTCCAAAACATGTTGGTAGTAGTAGACAGTAGTTGCTATAGTATAATATCAAAAAGACGGAAAAAGAATAAGGAAAGAGTAAAAGGTTATCTTTGGTTGGCTCTTTCCTTTTCTTCCACTTTTTTGTTGTTATATATTTGTCTCTAATGAGCTGGAAAGGAGGTAGTTAAAAATCTAATTTTTATTTGGAAACAGTTTTGTGTTCTTCTAATATTTATGCAGGAAATGGTTCATAAGAAAGTAGACTTCATTTCCATACCATACCATTAAGATTTCTTTTAATTAATACATGCGTAAAGAATGTTTATGAAATTAGTAATTTTTAGAAATGTGTGATTGTTTGGATTATTACTTTTCCTATTTGGAAAATGTATTAATCTGAATAGATTGGTTCGAAATCAACCACCGATTCTAGGAGATTTGCTACTTTACGTGAAATCCGTTTAGTGAAATATCTCTAATACCCAAGACGTATCTCAGAATTGAAAAATGTTCATTAAACATTCTTGATAATAATATCCCTGAGATCAAGAAATAAAGTAAAATTCCTCTATTGACGCTTAGTGGACAGTGGACATGTGTAAGGAATGCGAAGGAAATACGGCTCATTCCGATGATTCGAAACATGATGTACAGATTGTTCAATGTTCACGTCTGCAGTGAATGTCCTGCAAGGAGCTTTGTCGCATCTCACGAATAGGTATATAGTAGGTATTCCATGGCCAACTACGAAGAAGCTGGAAGAAGAATTTTCAGGCTAATATTAACTACACTCTCTACGAGGTGCGGCGTGCACGAAATATTCGCTTAATGCATTACACCGATACACGACACCCACTTACCAGAGTCGTTCTTGTGGCGTCCCTGGCTGGCGTCGTGGCCGCGGAAATGTTACGCATTCCGATTCCTTCGGCGTGAAATTAATTACTTCGCCGGTTAATTATGTGACATTTATCTGCACGCTACATCTACCCAGAAATCTTGGGAGCCGCGGAATTTCAGGGGATGGGCGGTGTTGTTCACTGTTCACTGTTCAGTGTTCACCATGCATGTAGTGTAGAAAGGATCGTACTTCGTTTCTATACCGCGAGAACTCCTGAGGCAGGAGAATCTGCGGAATCGAGTAAATACGCGCAAAACAGACTATCGAATTGCGCATGGCCCTTGAATCTGACTCGCCGACATGCCGCCAAGATTTCTCGGTAAGAAATTTTCAGGGTAATGCAATTTCTTAGCTTGGCAATGTACGTACGCTCTTCTTAGAGTTTAACGAAGTCATGGCTTTGCTAAACGAGTAAGGAAGCGCACAAAGAACATCTTACGATCTCGCAATCTCTTTAAGCATGTAAGTTACAACGTAAGAAAAGAGGTAGATGGCTGCGCAATTGTATTTTTTATAAAATCGTTAAAAAGTGATGTCTCCGCTCTAAATCTGAATTAATGCTGAGTCGCTAATTTACTTTACAATAAAAATGTCCACAAATTATTAGTTGTATTTCATTATTTTCTATTATTGGCTCAAGTCCCTAAGTATCACCTTTGCTTAGAAAATGTTATAAGTCCAAATAGGGACGAAAGTATTAAAAAAGTTCCATTTTATTTTCTTTGAAGTTTCCACAAGTGCTGAAATGGGACTAATGTACCCAAAAAAGTTCAAAATATGTCCCGTTTCACCAGGACTTTTTTAGGGGAAAACTACTAGCGAAGTCTTACTTATTTTTTTAAACAGAAATTTTTTAGGGTAAAAGTACTAGAAGCGAACTACTTCATTCCTTTTAAATTTTTACAGGTATTAAATCATTTTTGAGACAGTAGTTAAAACATAAGTTCCACTTTATTGGTTTCGTAATTTTTACAAGTGCTCATGATATTTATGTACCAAAAAATTACAGGTGAAATAGGACTGAAGTAATAAACAAGTTCAAAATATGTCCCGTTTCACCAGGACTTTTTTAGGAGGAAAGTACCGGAGAAGGCTCGCTTAATTTACAAAAAAATGAAATTAAGTGAGACTTTTACGACACTCATTACTACTTGTCTCAAAAATTATGTAGGACTTGCAAAATTTAAAAAAAAAATCAAGTGAGACATATTTTGATCATTTTTTGTACTTTAGTCCTATTTTAGCAGAGTTTTAGGATTTTAGGACATAAATACCATCAACACTTATGAAAATAAAAAAATTAAATAAAATTAAACTTTTCTAGTACTTCTGTGCCTATCTGAGTTTTAACTATATTTAAGAATAGTTGGTACTTAAATACTGATTTGTCCCGCACCCAGTACTTTAACGGAACTTTAATCGAGATCCAAATGGGATCTCAATGGTAATCTAATTTATTTCTACACAAATTTGGAATCAACCCAAAGACATAAAATTTTATTTCTTTCGACATCATTCATAACAGGATAGAATGTTTTAAAATGTTTCGTAACATCAAGTGACATATGAGGCGCTCAGAGAAAAAACGTGATAAGTCCTATGTTTTAATATGGGACTTATAAATATATTTGAAGCTTTTGATTGACAAAATTATCTCAATATTTAGAAATTTGTATGAAGAAATTATAGTTAAGACTACCGATCAAAATATAACAAAATTCACTTTTCCTAATTTGATCATTCTTTTCCAAATTTTTGTAAGATTCCTGATAAACATTTACCCTTTAAATTGCAGGAATGTTGTAATGATTCCGTATAAAATAAGCTTAAGATACCACTTTTTTCTAAAACTTGACAAAGTGTAAAGAGTTGATGAATGTTTCTTCAAGTTTCCTTGTTACTGTAAATTTGGCAACTTTGTTACTGTGAATTTGGCAACCTCAAAAACATAAATATTTTCTTTGTTCAAAACTAGAAAAGTAATTTCTATCTTCGTATATCCTCAACTTCAAGAGCATAAATTCAGCTTCATTCTGGCTTACCAGCAAGTTGAAAACTAAGTCCATCCACAGTAGAAACTTACCTGAAAAACAGAAAATACCCATTTATTAGAAAAAAAGTTTATAACGACAAATTTGAGGTTTCAAGATTAATAAGAACTGAGTGAACTGAGGATTTATCCTAAGCTTCAAGTTCCAAAACCATTATCTATTGAAGTCTTTCAAATCTTCTTTCAACGATTTGTAAATGGCGAAAAGTTTGATCAATTCAATGATTACCTTATGAATAGTTATAAAGACTTAGTGAAACTTTAAAAACCTGTTAAATTCCAAAGTAGATTCAAAGAAAGAATTGTAACACTTGGCTTTTTAAATATAATAATTGAACACATAAAAAGGTTAAAGCTATGAACAACTATTATAAATTTTCTTCTGAACTTTCTATTCAGTTACTTTCTTTTTTTTTTGCTTTTTTAACACTAAAGAGATTACTTAAAATTGTTACGCGTAAAAATTGGTATGGATTAAATTGAGCAAAACTTTTGTGGATTTGAGCAAACTTGGTATAAATTCAAGACTTGCTTATCCAAATTTTGTAATACTTAAAATTGTTACATTTTAAAATTGGTTTGGATTAAATCAGTAAAATTTGTGTGGATTTAAGCAAAACTGGTCTACATTTGAGACTTCTTTATCTAGATTTCAGAATTGAGTCTTAAATTCAGACAAATTTGACATAAAATCAGATAAATTACAGGTCGATCCAGAAAAAGGTTACCAAATTTATTGCCTTTAAGTTTTCTTTACTGTGTATGAGGATGTGTTTTATGTTTATCTACTCTCTAAATATTCCAAATGCTTTATATAGTTCAATCTTCCTGATTTCTAAAAAGTGCAATTGAAAATTAATTAAAATTATTATAAAAAAATTATTATATGTCATAGGTCAAATTTCAGGCGGTCAATTGAAGATTCCAGCTCAGTTATAATATTAATCGAATTCAAAATATTGTTTTTCGAAAACTCTACCGATGACACATAATCATGCCAAGTATTAACCCTCTACTTCGAATATTACAGGAGCGGTAAACAACAATTATTTCCGGCGTATCCTACGAAATCACAAAAAACATAGAACTCAAATTTATCTTTTTTACATGTTTCTCGGTGCAAGCCCTTTAGAAATTTATATATAAAAAAAGACAATTTTTTCTCTAACGTTATATGCAATAACACCGTCATTATGGTCAAGTAATGCGTAGCCGCGGTATCCTCTTGAACCACATTAAAGACTTTTACAAAGCTAGAATATCCGCAGCGACTCGCTGCTTAATTGAGCTTGGAGTTTTTGCAGCGCGGCAATTGCGAAAACGTTTAATTTTACGGGAAAAAAATTGACACCGGTTAAAAGTGTCCATTGAGAGCCCTAGGTAGCGGCCGCTATTATCATCAAGGTGAGTCGCGTTGGTTTTGGTTTATACCACCAAGTAACTGGGGGAGACAACGCCATGAACAACATCCCAGTGGCAGCCGAGCGAGCTGAGTTGCTATTTTGCTAAGTGCATAAAATATAACGGCTTCAGTTTCTGTCGGGCGCAGTTAAAAATGTACCTCAGCGACGACCCGCCATATTTTGTGGCTCAAGCTATAAACCCTCTGCTTCAATTGCCATCTATTTGTCGAATCGACCAGCCCCTCATGCAGTTTATTAGCTTCGTTGGACGACCAGGACAGTTTGAAGTTTTTCCAAAGCATTGGATCGATTAATGTTCGTCGCATCGGACGTTTATGTCATGGAAAATTTCATACAGAACTCGCCACCCTTCATACTCGATGAACATGTAACAAAAAGACGGATTAAACCATGCCTGCGTAGAATCCAAAGCGCGAAATGATAAACTCCGATTAGTACCTCGCGCGCATTCGACAATAGTAATCG
Source organism: Andricus quercustozae (assembly GCA_932072015.1). NCBI lineage: Eukaryota > Metazoa > Arthropoda > Insecta > Hymenoptera > Cynipidae > Andricus > Andricus quercustozae. The sequence goes on from CAKNWU010322162.1 coordinate 11,189, forward strand.
ATCGTTGCTTTTAATAATTCCGATGATCATCAAAGTGCAAATTTCCATTTCTCGGTGATCTGTTATAGTGGTAATCAATTTTGTTGCTCGTCAGTTCTGTTATTTGTGGCTGCTATCAATTACGGTTTTCGCATGATAATACGACCATTAACTGAGGTTCTAATTCATGAATTCTTACTAAAGATCCATTACAATAAATTTACTTCAATTATTACCGTAAATGCTATTTTTGAGGCTCAGTTTCTCCTGGTAGTTAATAGTATAAAAGCATAAGTCCTGACTCTGTAAAGAGAATTACCACATACTTTTAATTATAATCACATATTCGTGGTTTTTGACGACTCTCATAAAGTGTGACAATTCTCAACCAGCCGAGATTTTCCTCATATGGTTGAACTCAACTGCTCTGTTTACTGTGCAATTTTCTTTATGCTCCGAACTTCATATGCTTTCGTGCAATTGGAATGAAGGAATATGAAAACGTGCTAGTGCTCTGGTATAAATTTATTAAAAACCCCTCTATGCCAAAGACAGGGTAAATCAGTACACATAATATAGCTGTGGAATTTTTTGCTTTTTTGCTGTATTGCTCCCTCGGGAAAATCGCTGATGAACGGCCTCAAAGTTAACCAACGTCTAGAAACTTATTGCTCTTGATTCATATATTTTCTAAACTTCTTGAGACCTCTTACTTTAAAGCTGATTTTCTTGTATTAAATCTTTGCATCACAAGTAAAGCTGCTCACATCTGGATTATTACGCGTCCCTTAAATAAATCATTTCTCTATCTGCACTGGAAAATTGAATTATGCAGGTTGGCTTGAGCAAGGGTAAGTTGAATAGGGTAGAGCTAAAGATGAATATTATGTTTGGGGGGGGGGG
>CAKNWU010322240.1:0-16852 GCA_932072015.1 Andricus quercustozae
GTACTTGATGTTCATTATCCCTAACACCTATGCCTTCAGCTTCAATCAGGTCTTCGTTGTCCACTTTTTCCAAGCGAAGTTCGTCAATAGGAAGCTGCTTTTCCACTTCCATTTCGATGGCAGCTATTTCAACAAGCGAAAGCAATCGATTTACAGATATTGAGCGTTTTTGATCTGCTAGATTCTGCTCTTTTATTCTTGTGGCTAGTTCTGGGTACTTGAGTAAGAAGAGTCAAAATCACCACCGTCCCGCAAGCTGTGACCCAAAGCGGTGGCTCCAGGGATGCCCCGACGATCCTCGGGAAGCGACAAGCGTTTCAAAATCTTTAATAGACTCTCCATGATAATTATGTGTTTTGGTGTTCCTCTTAGTAACTTTCCTCTTCGTTCTCTGTCTTTCTGGCATGGGAAACCCTATCAGTAGCAATGCTACAGCCAAGATAGCCGTCAAATTCATGAGAGGAAAGCTCAAGCCCTACTGCGACGACAACGCGAGAACACCTTCGGTAGGGTTATTATGTTATTTACGTGAGACAATTTGTAGGCTCCGGAAGCTACGACCATGGTTCCTTAAAACAACCAATCCCGACGCAACTTCATCCACTTCTGCTCCTTCTGTCCTAGAAGGTAAGAAAAAGCGGGAAATTTACGCGAGAGAACATCGTTTAACACTATTCCTTGGAGTCAGGTCTCTAGCCGCGGATGAACTTACGCGGCAGACGGGACAGTTGGAGATGAAGGTTTCAACTCTGGATACATTTTTAGAGCTACCAATCTTTGTAGAATTTTATGAGAAACAGTGTTGACGGACCAGATGAAGTAATCCCAGAAGAACAGCCTTTTGTGTCCGGTTTGCGATGGAATGAGCCTGACGCTGGCAAGCCGGAATCTTGTTGAGTTGGCTAAGAAATGAAGCTTTCATAGCTCCAAGACAGCCGATTATGATAACCACAAGATAGACTTTGTAGCCTCGGTACAGCCTGCTCAGCTCGAAAAGAATTGCTTGATATTTCGCCCGTTTTTCTTCCTCCTTTGCCGAGATATTAGCATCGGCTGGTGCTGAGAATTCAATCACGTATATGATCTTGGTCTTCAGATCTTGGAGGACAATATCAGGCTTCGTAGCACTGATACGTTGAGTGGTGGAGAATGAGAAATTCCAGTAGATCTTACACTGATCATTCTCCACAACGGACTCGAGTTCCTCCTGGGCGTATGGCAAGGCGGGCAATAGATAACACCATAGAAGTGCCTAAGATGGTAATATAACACTTTTAGAGCCGCATTGTGTCTGTCGATGTACCCATAAAGTGCATACTTTGAGCATCGACGGAGAACATGCCCAAATGTTTCTGTCTCTTGCTTACACGCTCGGCAGTTAGTATCGCGTACAGTTATATTCATTATGCGCTCCATGTAAAATAAAGTGTCTGTAACACCAACGAAGGTGTTAGTGATGCTATGCCATGTGTAGTGTCGCTGGAATCAAATGGGAGGCCAACCTCCTCTGCGGTCCTATCTGCGGCACGGTATAGAAACGTCGCAACATTGTCGACTTCATGTTGATGTACGAGTCGCTTAGCAAGCCTCTACCCCCCTTATCTCGAGGGAGGTATATTCGAGGTACGGAAGATCTAGGATGAGGACTTCTATGGATTGTCACTTGTCTTTTGTCCGATGTTATGACAAATCTTGTCCGCGACAAGAGCATAAGCTCCTTTATGCATCTCACTATTTTTTAATGCGCCTCCAGGCTTCCAAGCCGTGGACAGATTGCGTCGATACCTGATCTAGCCCTGGGTAATAAACCTGTCTATTAACAGGTTCTCCCTGCAACCTTCCAGCCCTCTCTTGCATCCACGTTGTTCAATTATTGCACTCCATACCGGCTTGATAGATGTTAATATCCTCTCTTTGAGGATGCTAGTGAATAGCTTGTAGCTGGTGTTTAAACAAGCTATGGGCCTATAGTTCTGTGGACTTGACAAATCTCCGGTCTTAGGGATCAATACCGTGCATCCTTCCACTTGCCACTGCGGAATGGGTTGATCTCCGTTTAAGAAAGTAGTACATATACGAGCTAGATGTTGGTGCGTAGATGTGAACTTCTTCCACCAAAGTTGTTCATTTTATCTGGCCCTGGCACTGAAAAGTTCTTAGTTCTAGCGATAACTTTCTTTACTTCATCAGCAGTAATTAGTGGACACTCTTCCTCTGGAGCCTGCAACCTTTGTCTTTTGCAAAAGTTACTTTCTACCAGAAGATTTGAATCTCTTCTCGACTAGGCGAATTTTTAGCGGCACTTGACGTTTTATTGAACAGACGGGAAGGATGAGTGGAAATGGTCGAATTTGCCTGAATATATTTTACTCGCCGTTCAAGGCGCTGTTTCGCTGTTGAAAGAGATCTTATTTTTTGCGTCCAGTGCTGCTTGATGGTCAAAAGTTTACACTTGTTCAGCGTGTGATTTGCTTTCCTTAAGTTTCTAGCAAGTGCCCTAACCTTTGGAGTAAAGTTTTTATTTGATGTTATGTAGCTAATGACGCACTGAATATTTTATGCATGCCGTCTCTCCGTTTCAATTTTAAACTAAAGCTGTACAATACGCTCGCGAGTCTTACTCAGGCGTACTGAAGTATCGTCACTTCTATTGTCGCTAAGTAGAGAGACCGCCTTCTCGTACACTACACTGTTCAGATTCCAGAGATTAACATCTTCGGGGAGCAAATCAGGGAGAGCATTATTAGCTTCAGATAATTTGTTTATCCTCAGAAAGACTATTTAGTGGATAGATCTCCGACTTCTCATGTTGGCATTATCGGCTATTTGCAAAGGTGGTCTTGCTGGAACGGGTGGTATGTTCGCTGGAGGATGTTGCTCTTCTTCTTGCCGAAAAATAGCTTCATATCCGTTTTTGCGCAAAAAGGATACCTCATCTCGTAAATACTAAGGCGTTTTATGAACATATTCCTGGTGCATATTGACCCAACGGTCATGTAACCTCTGCATAAATCCTCTTCGCGCCGGTGAGCTTCTTTGGCAACAGGTAAGTCCGACCACTGAAATCGATGTTCTCGCGTTTGTCCGGGGCTATTGCCTGGTCGTCGCCTCGCTTCGGTCCTATTGCCACTCCCAACTGAACCATGGCCTCCATCCAAGAGAGGCATATTGTGTGTGGCGCTGCGCGATACTGGTAACGTAACCGCATAATTCGTTGCATTGGGGAGTCAGCCCAATGCAACGTGGCTGACTGCAAGAGCCGGAGCTCTCGTGCTATTTCTCTTTCAGGGTAAGCGTGAATCGTTGGTGTAAGGCATGTATATTATAGATCGATCTAGAATTCTCTGTTATTTATTTAAATGATACGTTCGTTCCGCCACACTGCTCCGACCCAGGTTGCTGATCAATGTGTGGTTCCTCACTTGGGCCCCTCAGTATCCGAGGTCTTTGTTTTCAGTCCTGGCATACTACTCTAGCTTCCTTCACGTCCATGCATTTACTCATGCAAGCTCTCGTGTTTCTATGGCTTCTTATGTCTGTTCGCATTAATGTCTCATTCACAGATTCTAACTATTCTTTAGGCGGTCTACCTATAGGCATTCTGCCATTTACTTTACCTTTATACACCTGTTTGGTCAGTCGTTCATCTTTCATTCTTTCAACATGTCCGAAGCACCTTAACTGATTTCTTTCTCATATGTCATCTAGTGTCTCTCCTGTACCACATTCTTTGAGGATTATCTCGTTTCGGACTTTGACCCTCAGTGTTTTCCCGCATATTCTGCGCAGAGGTTTTATGCCAAACGCGTTAATTTTACTCTTGTCCTTTTCTTGACATGTCCATGTCTCGCTACCGTATAGTACAGTCGGTACAAATATAGAATTATGTATGGTCATTTTAGCTTCTCTTGATATTTTTTTTTCTGAGAATAGACTCTGCTCTACCGATAACCGTCTTACCCTCATTTATACGCCTATCTAACTCCCCATCGATTTTTCCGTCGCTAGTGAATAGGCTACCCAGTATACATACTTGTCAACTTGCTCTAATTTCTCATCATTTAGGACAATGTTGCACATTGTTTTCTCACGTTTTCCTTCAAACACCAATACCTTTGTTTTATTTACGTTAATTTTGAGGCCCATGTTCTTCATGCTTGTATTAAGTTTATTCAACATTCTTTGCAAGTCCTCGATTGATTCTGCCATAACAATCTTGTCATCTGCGAAGGCTAACCCACGTACATTCACTGTTTCGAGATCTGCACCCTCTTTGTTGAAGAGGACCATTCTTAGACTCTTATCCATAATTATGATAAATAGCCATGAGGAAATAATGAATCCTTGTTTCACACCTTGCATAATGTCGAATCAGTCACTCAGTTTCCCATTAAACCTTACACTCGCCTTACTGCCTGCATGTATTGTTTGTATTGCTTGTAAAAGTCATCCATGGGCTCCGAACTCTTGAAGGACTTCCCAAAATTTACTTCTATTTACCTTGTCAAATGCCTTTTCTAGGTCAAAAAAAGCACAGAAAACTTTCTTTCCTACTCTCAAGCTTTTTTCTGTGATCTTTCTTAAGCTAAATATGTGATCTGTACGTGGTCTTCCTAGCATAAATCCACTTTGGACTTCCCATATCTTTTCTTCTGTAATTTGTATTACCCTACGAATAAGTATTTTTGAGTATATTTTACGTGCCGTACTTAGTAAGCTGATACCTCTGTAATTATTGCTGCTGCTTTTATCTTCCTTTCTTTTGTACATTGGCACAATAATCGCTTTTCTCTAATCGCTAGATTCAAGCAAAAGATTTGGTTGATTCAACCAAAATATTTAGTTGAAAGTAGGGTTACCAGATCACCCACGTTCGAAAATACAGACACCTGAAAATTATTAATCTGGCCTAACCTGTGTTATAGTGATTTACATTATGAATGCTAGTAATTTCAGCGCCGCCTGATGGTCACAACCCACACTTATACTCCGCTAGTTTTATCTATATTTTCCCTAGTTGAAAGCAAAATTGACGGACGCTTGCGAACTTATTACGATCGCGTACTCCAATTCAACATGACAGTCCACATTCGAGATTTTGTAGCGTCGCGAAAAAAACCTACAAATGTTATGTGGTTGAAGTTTCGTTCGAATAAAGGAACAAGAAATATTCTGTATTTTAATTTTACGTTCCTATATAATAATTTGATTATGTAACCCAAATAGAGTATAAAAATACAAAAATCAGATTTATAAAGTCAAAAATGTAGCAGAAATCAAATTTCAAATTATGAAAGAGGTGACGTTGCAACATAGCGAAATGTTTTATGCTTCCTAATTAAAAGCATAGAACACAGTCGCGCATGAATATTCTTAGCTCAGGATTACTATTCATGCACTAATAAAAAGCTCGTTCCAAAATTTTGAGCGGAAGGACCTACCAAAATTTAAATACTGCAAAGGGGTTATGAAGGAGCGGAGAAAAACTCTTTTTCTTCGCATGTGAAAACATAGACTACATTCCCACATCAATATTTTTATCCCAGGCTAACCAAAAAAGCTGTAATAGAAAACACATTTTAAAATTTTGAGCAAAAGGACCTAAAGAAATTGAATACTGCAAAGAGGTTACGAAGCAGCAGCTTTTTCCTTCGCATTTAAAAGCAAAAATTACGTATCCACATGAATATTCTTAGCCCAGAATTACTACTTTAAGCTTCAATAAAAAGCTTCTTCATAAATTTTGAGCGGAAGGACATGAAAAAAATGCAATACTGCAGAGAAGTTACAAAGCAGCGGAGAAAAACTGTTTTCCTTCGCATTTAAAAAAATAGACGACATTCCCACAGGAATATTCATAGCACAGGATTAGTATTGAAGCTCTAATAAAAAGCTGCTTTTAAAATTTTGAGTGGAAGGACCTGAAAAAATTAAATACTGCAAAGAGGTTAAGAAGCAGTGGATGAAAACTCTTTTGATTCACATTTAAAATCATAGACCACATTCTTTCATCAGTTTTATTAGCCCGGGGTAACCATACGATAAGCTAAGATAATCTCATTTTAGAAATTTGGGCAGAAATAGTGAATTCAATATTTAATTTCAGATAATAATATTCATGTGGCAATGTGGTCTTTGTTTTTAAATGCCAAGGAAAAGAGTTTTTCTACGCTGATTCGTAAGCTTTTCGTAGTATTTAATTTTTTTCAGGTCCTTCTACTCAAAATTTTAAAAGGAGATTTTTATGAGAGTTTACATAGTAATCCTGTGCTAAGAATATCGTGCGCGGATGTAGTCTATTCTTTTAAATGCGAAGGAAAAAAGTTATTCTCTGCTGCTTCGTAACCTCTATGCCGTATTCAATTTTGTTTAGATCCTTCCGCTCAAAATTTTGGAAGGACCTTTCTATTAGAGCTTAAATAGTACTCCAGAGTTAGTAATATTCATGCACGAATGTGTTCTATGCTTTCAATTAGAAAGCATCAAACATTTCGCTATGTTGCAACGTAACCTCTTTGATTTGATAATTTAACATTTGATTTCTGCTATGTTTTTGACTTTATAAATCTAATTTTTCTATTTTTATACTCTATTTGAGTTGCATGATCAAATTATTATATAGAAACGTAGAATTATAAAAAAAAATGTCTACTTCGATATTCGAAGGAAATTTAACCACATCAAATGTTTGCATCTCGGTGAACCTTAGCAAAATAAGTGATCCGGAAACAGAATCGATTGGGATTAAGTGATTATGTGAAAAATACGGAAAATTACTTGAATCTTTGTGTGTGCCTACCATTACGTGGTTAGGGTTTTGAAAAAAAAAACGAAACGATTTTTTGAATCAAAGAAACAAAGGATCCAGCTCAATTTACATTTCAAATCGCTTGCCATGAAATTTTCTACTCTTGTGATATTGAGTAGTTTAATAAACTACTAAATAATTCAAATAAGATGACACATTAACTTAAATATTCTCTTGGACCACCCAAAATATTTGCTTGCATCAACGAAAAGATATGGTATAATCAACCAAATTTTGCTAAACAAAAAATTGTCTTGGATCAGTCAAATATTTTGTTGTGCATATAATAACCATATTCTAGGGTTGATTCAACCAAATCTTTTTCAGGGTGTAATTTAAGGCCAGTAATAGACACAGTAAAAAAAAAGGATCATTTTTGTTGCAGAGCATTTTGCTCCAACGATCATTTGACTGTCTATTCGGATCATTTTGTCAGACTGAACAAAATGGCCGCCAATTTTTGGCGCCGATGTCATAACGACATCACCTAAAAGTTTGATCGAATCGCATGCAAGTGACAACTACACTTAACAGGTGATATATTCTAATATCAGATTCTGTTAATATATTTACTTTTGAAGTGTATCGCACGATCAGAAACCATAAAAAGCTTACATATGAGCATCATCACTCCAAGAACGGCGGCCATCTTGGTTTGATTTGATACATGATCCCGAATCAGATCATTGTGATCTCAAAAGTCGATCATTCATTGCGGCCGATCAAAATGCTCTTAATTTCTGTATCATTTTTGTTACATATCAAAATGATGTTGATTTCAGTAGCATTTTGAACCTGTTTTTTTACTGTGGATAGGACAATGTATGTGATATCATTAAACCATGCAGAAAATAGGCAGTTGTAACTCTTGTGAATTTTACAGTACTTGCCATTGGGTCATCTTCGGGTCGTTTTAATAAAAAACACGTAGCAATAAACAATTTTTTCAACCCCGTAGATGTGGGGGTTATCTTCAATGCACCGGTTATCGAAAAATAGCGTAGACTTTTACGTAAAATAAGCTGTTATGTTGTTCGTTCTGGTAAAAATAGTATTTTTATCACATATCTAGCATAAGTGTGATTTAAACGCATGAAATCAGTACCTAAAACAGTATTTATATAACGCAGGCATGATTTACGCGTTTTAACAGCGTCTTTTTAGTTCTGAAAGTAGCCGCTCATATAACGTGAGAAGCGAGAGCGAATGCGCACAGGACAATAATGAGTCAATAATATTAGGAGTATCATGAGCTCATAATCGTACTCCGCCAATGAGCAATCGCAGTCGCCCTTATACGATTATTCCGTCATGATAAAAAAGATTGTGTGATACATGGCCCCTGCGTGGAACTTTTTCCTCGTGTGAAGTTGCAATATGAGGGAAAAGTGCCAATTAGGGTCCTGGTATCATAATTAGCCCTACCTTATTTTAGGTTTGAAAAACAGAAAATTCTTCAAATACCCCTCTAATAAATACCTTGTTGAAATTTATAAAAATGAGGAACGATGCATTTTTAACCGGCTTCACAAAGCTATCGTACATCACGGTTCACGCATAAACACAAACACTGACTAATAATCCCTGAGAAACCCATGTAAAAATATTTATACTTGAGTTGGACTTGGTTTGAATTAAATTCGACTTTAAGATGGCTTTGTCTCGCTCGCGGATAGGGGCGAGACTTAGAAGTCGTAGGTGAAAGTCTTTCGTTTGTGGTTGAAATTCTCGCCAGAGGATACAAGTTTTATTCTAAGTCTACTGAATTTCCCTTCAAGAAAAATACAGTACAGTATATAGTAATGCAAAGGAATCAGAAAATAAAAAGATTCACAATTCATAAAAAGGCTTCCAATGTCAATCTTCTTTTCAGCTCATTAGAGGCAAATACATTTGTTTGTATATTTTAATTTCCATTATAATATTACCTTTATAAACTGTGGACCCCGGCGGCAGGGTCGTTCATTTCTAGGAACCAGGTGTAGAGGTTAGCACTGAATAGTTGGTACCTGCTGAAGAATTAAAATTTTACAACCTATAAAACTTGCGGTTTTTCAATAAATAATGTGCAAGTTAAAATTTTGGACCTGTGAATCTCAAAATAATAACATCATACCATGATGATACAAAATATAAATAATCGGTAAAAGTTTAATCAAATTATCCCATCGCTATGCGTAATTGGAGGGGGGGGGTAATTGAAGACATAGCCAAGTTGAATAATTTTTACTCAAGATCCGTACTGTTTACCCCAACCACGCGTCATGCGCTTCGTATCAAGCGTCTATCACCTTGGTGACACTCTTCGTCACACATTTCTTATAACGAATTTCCCCCCACACGTCCGTCCTGGCATACATGTTTTGCTTCTTTTTACACCGATACATCTTTTCACAACAAAATATTTCATCCTACTTGGAGTAAAATTGTGTAGATAAGAGAAGAATTCAATTTCACGAAAGGCAAATCTCTTCTCTTCTATCTCTTTTGCTTTGACAAGTGGAATTCACAGAGGTGTGAGGTCTCGACATAAGCTGGTGATAGCTGTCAAAGTATCCTACAGAAAATGGGCGGCATAGGATTGGCGATTTCCTGTACTTCATGTTCGAAACATAGTGGAAAAATAACTAATTTTGCATTAATAATATGTAAGCTGGTTTTATTTTATGCTATTACTGATTCTAAACCACACATTTTGCATATTATTTTTTTGTATTTTGATCAAACTAGTTAAAGAAGGTTTTTTACTCAAACGAATATAAATATCCCATATAAAAATTTCATATATCATAAAAATACAATTATAGGATTTTATACAATTTGGTTGGATGAGTGAAAAAATTACATGGAATTTTTTTGTGTTTCTTTTTTGTCTTCCGATAAGCCGAATAAACCCCCCCCCCCCCCAATGGTTATAAAATTATAATTTTACGAAGAATACTAGAACGAACCATTATGTTCACATTGATCAAACGATTAAAAATCTTCTTAGTTTTAAAAAACGTTTCTTTGATCATGTATTTGTTTGATTTCTTGTTTTGAATATATGCAAGCATAGGGCTAATCATAATCGGAAGCAGAAGATTTTATCCGATTTTAAAATATTTGTTATTGTTTCCTTCTTATCCAAAATAACGTTTCTGCACTATTCGAATTTTTTAGTAAAAGATTTGATTTTTTTTCCTCCACGCCAATTTTTATGCGGGAAAAATACATGGTTGTTAGTCCAATATATAAAGATAAGCTACTGTAAAAATATGTTTTTTGATTGGTTATTGGGTATCATGACATATAATATGGTATAAAATACACATACAATTAACAAATCACGTAAAATATCGTACAGTAACGTACGCTACTTCACATTACCGTCACCCGAAAATTGGAACGCGTTAGCGTTACGTTCTTCAAAATAACGCGATACCGTTATCGTTACTTAAATAATGTAACATTTCAGGAAACGCGTTATTGTCAAGCACTAGGATTTTAATTCAAAATTGTTTAGTCGAACACTTTCTATTTTAAGGTTATTCATTTATAAGAGCCTCTACATGGTCCAATTTCGAACGATTTCAAGTTGAAATTATTCAATGTTAAAAGCCTGAAATTTTAGGCGGACTATCAACGGATTGCATGAGATTGCTTGTAATTTGATTTGATCGAAATTAATCTCACATGATTTTACGGTAAATTCTGAGCGATTGCAGCTTATTGCAGAGTGATTACTGGTTAGTATGCGTGCCCGTAGAGTGATTGCATTTGATTACAAGTGATTACATCTGATTTCATGTGAATTAACTTGATCTCACGTAATTGCACGTCGAATTTGGAGTTATTTCACGTGATTTCAAGTGATTTCAGGTAATTTTATGTAGTTGCAAGTGATAGAATATGACCCGAACTGGTTTTATGTGATTGAAAGTTATTTAAAGCGATAGAAATGGATCTTATATGATTGCACGGTGACTTTCGAGTGATTACAGGTGATTTCGATTCAATTCAAGTCATCAAGTGATTTTTTCACAATATATGGATTTATCGTATTTTGTTTTCTCACACTCTTTACTTAATTCCATTCAGTACCAGTAACATTCAATAGTAATATCCAGTTTTTTTATTTTCTCATTATTACATTATTTCCGAGGAATCGTTAGATTTGGAGAGATTGAAGGAGAATAGAATGGACTTGAAAGTCTTTTGAGGGGGAATTAAAATATTTGCCGAACCACTTGTTCCCAAGTACTTAACAGAGCCAAGGATAAGGTCGAGGAAGAGAAAGGGTGACATTTTCATCGTTGTTAAAAGGAAGGGGTCGCGAAGGGCAGTCGATTCTAAAGTACATGCTTCAAGTTTCTAGCAAGGAATTTCGTAATAGAGATGTCTGAAATATATAAAGGTATCTGTAGACGTAGCCGAATACAAATCTGCGGTATATCTATATCGCTAGATACCGTCGCTTAATCCAGGGTTTAGCGTAAGCACCTCGTCGAGTTCCACTCTGCTAATGGAAGGTTAAGCCACCAGCTCCTTGGCTAACTTTGACCGTCAGGCAACTCGGAGCAAATCGCAACTTTATTTTCAGTAACCAACGTGTCGGTTCTCTCTTTGTTCTTCACCATACAAGTATCGTGTCCAAGAAAATACAAACCTAGATCTTCGAATAAAATAACCAAGTTCCAAAATTGAAGTTCTGTTCCAAATTATGGAAGCTGGATCTTGTTTCAACTTTAAGATATTTACTAGCCTTTACTAAACCTCAAAATTCGATCATCACTGAAATACTTTATAAAATCAAAGAAAATAGCCACATTGTTAAATATAACAAATTTTTAAAAATCTGATTGTAAGTGTGATTACAAAAATTATAGTCTGAACCTTATTCGTTTATTTTAAATTAGTAATTTGAGATTCCGTATGTTTTATTTTTATATTGTCATCCAAATGAGAACGTATTAATTTTCTGTAAAATTTGACTTCGTCGGTTTTCATCAAATATCCAGATCTAAAAATTTACTTCAGACCATATTTTGTCAGGACGTATAGTTTTTCGATTCAAATTATTCTGATAACTCGTGGTTTTTCTTTTAAACATCAAAACTGCTATTGACACATCAAAAATTTAAATCAGCCAAAAAACGCGAGATACGAAAGAGAAGTGTTGACAAGAAATTGTTACTTTTGAAAAGACCGGCAAAATCGCAATTTTTACAAGAATATGTTATTACTATTATTACATACATATTATGAAATAATTTAATGAATGACAATTCTTGTTTTATAACTAATTAATAGTGAATTAAAGATTAAAATACCATATCATTCTCCTAAAAGAATTCATGAGTGATTTTAATGAAGATTAAGCCAAAGCCAGATAAGATCTTTTTAATCTAAAATCAAATCAAATTTAACGATCTCTTTAAAAAGAGAGGTTTCGACAGTTTAGTAATATTTGCCAGTAAGCTTCTGTATACGCATTATATGTGACGCGATCCGAGAAAAGGGACCTACTGGGCAAAAAATCGATTTTCGGATTATGATGAATTCTGTAAGTTCTTTAACTGATCTTTCTAGGGTTGCAATCAGAAATTTTGTATCTGCATTATTTCACAAGATATAAATTATTGAAAAAGAGTCATTGAACGCGTGTGGAGCGGCGGAGATTTCTTCAATCGCTCGCCCTGTAAAATTTCACTTTTGCCTAGTAGGTCCCTTTTATCGAATCGCGTCATATATTGTGAACTAAGCCTAGCGCGAGGCAAATACATTATCGAGCGCGAAACGCGAGATTCGACATACGCGTGCCCCAGGCGCACGCAAACATGAGAGCGAAGCAAACGTCGTGCGAGGAGAATGTTCCGCATACATTTATTTAGTTAAGTAACCACTTTTTCATGAGAATTTAACTTTTTTGAGAAGAACTACCCATTTGCAATTGTGAATAATATTTGAAATAACACAAAATGCTAATAGTGAAGAAAATAATTCAAAATTGCGATTTTTAATGTGTCGTATCCCCAAGCGGAAACCCTTATACTTTCGATCGGATGTTCGTCAGACGTATTTTTCCTATCGGGACTTCGAGGGGAAAGACTTCTACTAACTTTTGTTAGGCCTCTGGGACCCCCTATCTATTTCACACTCATCCTATTCTTTGGCACCTTACCTATCCCTCGAGACCCCATCTATTCATCAGGACCCTGACTATCCCACAGACCCTATCTATCGCTCGGGTCCTCATCTATATTTGGAGACTAAAGCTATGCCATGGGATCCTACCTATCCCTCGGGACCTAAACTATTCTAGGGGAGTCTAATTATTCTTCAGGACACCGATTATTCCACGAGACCCCTACTTATCACACAGTACCCTTCTTATCCCATGTGACCTCATGTATCCTTGGACAGCTCATTTTCCCACGGGATCCACGTATCTCGGGGCTCCAGCTATCTCATGGGACTTAATTATCCCTCGGAAACCCAGCTATCTTATAAGATCCCACCTATAGTTCGCGATCCCAACTGCCTCCCAAATACTCCTCCCCCTTAGCCCTTGGGATCCCCTATCCCTAGGGACCGTCCTTATTGTACGTAACCCCCTATCCCTCATGATAATTCTCACTTATTTTTGTTGTTTAAATAGGCTACGAAACCCTTTTGTAGGCCCATGTCGCATGCTTGGACTAATTTTGTTCTACAATGAAAGAAGAAATACAAACCCCCAACAAATTAATATTAAATGAACAATTACAGATTCAACTACTATTTTTCGCTAAATAGTACTAAGATTTCTCTTTCAAAACTTTTAATGTGTATTTATCAATGTGGCCATTTTCCTCAATTATATATAAACAAGGAAAAATATAAAAAAGAAAGAAGAACAAATAACTTCAGAATTTGCAGAGTTTTGAATCAAACAATGAGTACTAGAAAAGTTTATTTACTGCTCTCTTATTCCTCTCTTCCTTTAGGTTCATTTAATAATATTTTCACAGAATTTTTCTTCTTCCATTGAAAAACTTAGATAAACTTTATTTTTCTTTTAATATTCGCTTTTCTTTGTTTAATTGAATTCTAATGAATATTCACCAAATTCAATTTCTCTTAATGATCTCCATTCTTTTTTTTTCTTCTGGCCTAGAGTAAATCTTACCAGATTATTTTATTCCTCGACTGTACGCTTAAATTGCTGTTCCTCTCCGAAAAGCTGAATCGTTTTTGTATTTTTGTCTTTATCTCAGATTAATCTCCTTACACAAACATCTCTACTCGTTATAAAAATACATAAAAGAAACTATTATGCCCAAAATGTCAATAAAGTATATGACTTCAAGAAAGACGCATGAATATTCCCCAAATTATATTTTCTCTAATATTTACTTTACCTAAAATCATTTGACCGAGTACCTATTTGCTCTAATTTTTATTGATCCTAATTGCCAATTGAACTAAAGTTTTTTCTAGACTTACTTTATGTTAGATAGTAAAATGATGTTAAATAGTAACTGAGTATTATACAAATTATCTCAAATTATAATTCGGTTAAAAGAAAAATTGTGTTAAATCATAATTCGAAAATATATCAAGGGTCCCGGGACATACGAGCTATTACTTATCTCTATCGAATCATGAAAGGAAGACCCTGAAATAAGCAACCACCTCCAAGAAAAGCTCTGGTCAAAAGTACCGCGCATACCAAAAAACGTCGATTTTGACACAGAAAGTTTTTTATTTTGTAATAA
Source organism: Andricus quercustozae (assembly GCA_932072015.1). Classification (NCBI taxonomy): domain Eukaryota; kingdom Metazoa; phylum Arthropoda; class Insecta; order Hymenoptera; family Cynipidae; genus Andricus; species Andricus quercustozae. Next base: position 14,548 of record CAKNWU010322240.1, read on the forward strand.
AAAGAAATCAAGATGTTACATAGAAATTATTACTTAGCTCTATCGAATCGCCAAGGAGCACTGGCAAACAAGCAACCATCTGCAAAAAAAGCCTTGTCAAATAATGGCGCCTCCCAAAAAACGCCGCACCCGAGACAGAAAGAGCTTCAGAACTTATTTACTTTTTAATATAAAAGAAAACAAGATGGTGCGTTCGATTATGACAAAAGGTAATTAAAAAAAAAGACAAAAAGAAGATCCGAAAAATAAAAATTAGTTTAATTGGCAATTAGGGTAAATAAAAATTAGAAATCGCTATTTGGTAAAATGGTTCGCGCTAAAATGAATATCAGGAAAAATAGAATTTGGGGAATATTTATGCCTTTTATTTCTCAGAAAGTGAATTCATGGTGGGCGTCGATGTAACTCAACCCAAAAGGTCCTGCAAGTCCCGATTTTTTTCTGACATTCCGGGACATTCACATTCGGGACAGCAGTGCTATTTGAACAAAGTCAATTTAAACGTATTAATTCAAGTATAAACTTTTGTATACATGTTTATCATGTTTTTTTAGAGACTATAGAAACATTTTTAACCAATAAACAAAAGTCCATATCACGGAAAAAAGTGGATCGTTAGAAGAACTCTCTAAACCAGTAGCTCTAACTATCTTAAATTGAAATGCAGCTCTTCGTCGGTGAATTTGGCTAAAATTACTCTTTGCGCTCCCGCCCCTTCACCGGGGGGGGGGGGGTACAGTCTAGAGGGTAAAAAAAAAGTTTTTTCAGCAATTTTTTCTGAAGTAACGGTAAAAGTTATTCATTTATAGACTTTTGTACATATTTAAGTTACATTTAAAGAATATTTTATGAAATTTTGGTAAAAAAATATAAAAAAATTGAGCCCTTGCTAAGAGATTTTCCGTGAAACCTTTAGAAAAAGATGCTTTGCGGTGCACAGGATAACAACTCAACGTATCATCGGAAATAAGAAAAAAAAAAGATTTCGATAAATTAAATGAATGCCTGTAGCACAACGGTCTGTTTACATTAAAAATTTTTTTTTTTGGTTTTGGCGGTCAGAAAACTGAAAAATTCGCTTTTTTGCCTAAAAGATCCGCAATTTTGTTTTTGTAAAATCGCAAAAAAAATCGATCAACAAGAGCGTTGTGCTCTTGGGATATATCTGTGAAAAGTGTATACCGAATTTGGTGAAGATCGCTGCAACAGTTTTTAAGAGAGACTGGGCACCGACTTCAAAAATGCAGTTTAGAGAAAACCACGTTTGAAGTTTTAGGCACGGAAAAAGTTCAACGGTAAACTGAGTCCTTTTCTTTCTTAGGCGAAGGTCCTTCCTATAAATCACAAAAAGGGACTTAATATAAACACGAAAGAGAGACAGAAAATAGGCTGTGACCACCTTCATGGTGGTCAAAGGCGACACTTGTTGCCTACGTCGACTGTGCTCCGCTCGAGGGGCGAAGACCTACAGCTATGTAACTTGGCAAGTTTAGCTCTGATCGACTTACAATTTTGAGGGAATATTTTCAAGATGCTATACTACAAGAAAATTAAATCGAAAAAAATCGATCTTTTTACCCTCCAGGCTTCACCCCCCCCCCCCCCCTCCTTAACTGACTTTTTAAAAGAATAGGATGAACAATTTCAAATAAGAGGATTGCAGTGCACCACTCAGTAACCGTCCCCACTCGAGAGAAAGTGTTACTATTCGTGTAGAGAGCCTTATTTCTGTGAAGTGTAACTTTGCCGATTTCGCATTGTATACACATGTATGTATTGTATGTACGTATATATGCAGTATGCTCATGCTATACACAATTTATAAATAGATTAGCTCGAAACTTTTGATCACAAAAATGATGTAAAATATTGATCGATTTAAAAAAAAAATGTATATATGATTACTATAAAAAAATTTTAATTGATCTCTTACAAAAAATATATAATATTTTGTAACGAGCTTGGGAAAAATATTTTTCTTAGAAGTATTAACTCATTTAGTGAATATATTATTAGTAATTTATGTGTATTATTATCCCTGGCAGAAATCGCCATATATTTTCCCTATTACCCATCTGGCCCTGATCGGGCTGGCATGATCTGGCCCGGGTAGGGCCCAGAGTTCATTTATGGCCCAGAGTCGTGTCATACCGGGTTGCCCGTTTTGTAACGCCACCTAGTACATGTTACGAGCGACGCTGAATTTTGTATCAGAGTGGTACTATTGCCTACTTTATTGGCACGCGAATTTCAGTGTAAACTTTTGATATTTGATCAATATTAATTAAGTTCAATAAAATTATGC
>CAKNWU010322247.1:0-10587 GCA_932072015.1 Andricus quercustozae
GCATATGTCACCGTTTATACCCAAAATCAGTTAAAACCAGTTTTAACCCGTTAACCACACACTTCCGAAAAATAATGTAAACCAACCACATAGGTACAGCGGACCCGAGCATGAAAAACATTAATAACTCTTTTATGTATGCATATAATGACTTTAAAATTTTGTGACATTTAGTTTAAGCATCGTTCAAGAGAGCTGCAGAATAATTATTGTCAATTTTAATTTTCTAAGAATCGAAAAAATCATCGAAAAAAATGAGGAAAAATTGATTTTTTTTTCAAAAATTCATAACTTTTTAAGTTTTCAATATTTTTACTTAAGATTTTAGCTCGAAGCGTATTGAATACTATAGTTTATGATAAAAATAAGTTTATAAGGGTTCCATGAAAAAAGGTATTTATTTTGAACTTTGAATGGGAAGAAATGAGGGTAAAAATGAAAAGTGCATCAGTCAGAGTTTGCTTCATTTATTTATAAAGAAAAAGTTATCAAAATTACCAAAAATGTTTTTGAGCATCATTTATGTTTATATAATCGAATCGAACGGAAACCGTACCAAAAATTTCGTTACTCTTCTTCAGAAGAGCCGATACAATTGGTACATCTCATAACGCGATGTTCATCGCGTACTGTAGTTGCGTACTATATTTTTCTCGATTTTAGCCGAAAAACCCATCCAAATATACAGTTTTGAGGTTAGAATCGAAAAAAAAATTTTGAACTATAGGACGTTCATACTGACATTAAAAATATGCACAAAACACAAAAAACAGTAGAAATTTTTTTTTGTTCACCAAAATAGGTGTAAACCATACACTCGGGTCTACCGAACCCGGATGAAAACCTGTTGCGCAGATGAACACCTGACTGCTACTAAACGTGTCGGCGGGATCCAGAAACTATGCAAGCCTACTCTAGTAACCTCAAACTATAACAGACGGCACTGACATTAGCGTTTGAACACGATCGTTAGACGGTACATCAACTTAAATTTGGACCGGGTCTCCTGGACCCAGAGTGTGGTTAAGGGGTTAACAGATATCGTAAAAAATTGACAAAAATATATACAGGTTAGGATGAGATAGATACGAGGGGCTTAAAAAGGATGGACGTGAATTTAAATTTACACAGAGATAGAAAAAGATAGATGTCGATATATATAGAGTACGATTAGACAGAGAAGAGGAGATTAAGAAAGATGGACGGGAACTTAGATTGACAGAGAGACAGCAAACTATTAGTGAGGATAGATAAAGGATAGGATGAGATAAAGAAGCGGATATGGAAAAAGAAATACAAGAATTTAGATTGACAAATGGATAGAAAGAGATAGACGTTAATAGATGAATCGATGAAATAGGGAAGAGGACATTAAAAAAGATAGACTTGAATTTAGATTGACAAAAAGATACAAAAATATAGATATTGATGGATCTAGAATACAATGAGATGGAGAAGAGGATATTAAAAAAGATAGACGGGAACCTAGATTAGCAGAGAGATAGAGGATTATTGACTTGGATGGATGAAAGATAGGATAAGATAGCAAAAAAGAGGATTGAAAAAGATAGACGTGAATTTATAATAACAAAGAGATAGATAAAGATATATAATTATAGACTTAGTATAGGATGATATGAAGAAGAGGAGATTGGATAAGATAGATGGGAATTTAGATTAAAAGAGAGAATAAAAAAGATTGACGTGAATAGATAAATGATAGGATGAGATAGAGAAGAGGGTACAGAAAGATATATAATTGAATTAAGATTGAAAAATAGATAGAAAAAGTTAAACGTTGATAGATGTATGATATGGTGAGATAGGAAAGAGGTTATTGGAAAATATAGAGGTGAATTTCGATTGACAACTCATTAGAAACAGATTGACGTTCAGAGATGTGGATTACGATGAGATAGAGGGGAGAAGATTTAAAAAGATAGATGGGAATTTATATTGACAGAACTATAGAAAATAATGGACTAGGATAGATAAAGGATAGGGTAATATAGAAAAAAGAAGGTGGAAGAAGATAAACGGAACTTAAGATATACTGAGAGATAGAAAAAGATTGATCTGGAGAGATAAAGGATAGAATGAGATAGAGAAGAGGCTACTCAAAAGGATAGACGAGAATTTAAACTAACAATGAGATACAGAACGATAGAAATTTATAGACGCGGGATAGGATGAACTAAAGAAAATGAGATTTAAAAAGATGGAAGGGAATTCAGATTGACAAGGAGATAGAAAAAGATTGACGTGAACAGATAAAGGATAGAATGAGTTAGAGAAGAGAGGATTGAAAAAGATAGACGTGAATTTATAATAACAAAGATATAGAGGACCATATACATTTATAGACGTAGGATAGGGTGAAATGAAGAAGTGAAGATTGAAAAAGATAGACGGGAATTTGGATTGACAAACAGATGGAAAAAGATAGTCGTTGATGGCTGTAGAATACGATAAGATAGAGTGCAGGATATTATAAAAAATAGACGGGAATTAAGATTGGCAGAAAGATAAAAAATGATGGTCTAGGATAGATAAAGGATAGGATAAGATAGAGAATAGAGGATTATAGAAGATAAACCGAAATCTATATTTACAGGGAGATAGAAAAAGATTGATGTGGATAGATAAAGGATATAATGAGTTAGAGAAGAGGGCATTAAGAAAGGTGAACGTGAATTTATAATAACAAAGAGATAGAGAAAGATATACATGTATAGACGTAGGATATGATGATATGAAGAAGAAGAGATTCAAAAAGATAAACAGGAATTTAAATGGACAGAGAGATAGAAAAGGACTGACGTGATAGATAAAGGATAGGATGAGATAGAGAAGAGGAAATTAAGAAAGATAGACGGGAATTTAGATTGGCAGCGAGATAGAAAATTATTGACCTAGTTAGATAAAGTATAGTATAAGATAGAAAAGAGAAGATTTGAAAAGATACACGGAAAGTTAGATTGACAGGGAGGTAATGAAAGATTGACGTGGATAGATGAAGGGGATAATGAGTTAGAGAAGAGGGGATTAAAAAACATAGACCTGAATTTATAATAACAAAGAGATAGAGAACGATATACATTTATAGACTTAGGATAGGATTTGGTGAAGAAGAGGAGATTGAAAAAGATAGACAGAAATTTAAATTGACAGGGATATAGAAAAAGATTGACGTGGAAAGATAAAGGAAAGGATGGGTTAGAGAAGAGGGTACTGAAAAATATATACTTGAATTCAGATTGAAAAATATATAGAAAAAAATAAACATTGATAGATGTATCATATGATGAGATAGGAAATAGGTTATTGGAAAAGATACGCGTGAATTTGGATTTACAAACAGATAGGAACAGACAGACGTTGATGGATGTAGAATACGATGAGATAGAGAGCAGTATCTTAAAATAATAGACGGTAATTCAGACAGTCAGAGAGATAGAAAAGTATTGAATTGGATAGATAAAGGATAGGATAAGATAAAAAATAAGGGATTAAAAAATATGAACGGAAATTTAGATTTACAGAGAGATAGAAAAAGATTGACGCGGATAGATAAAGGATAGGATGAGATAGAGACAGAGAAGAGGGTACTAAAAAGATAGACGGGAATTTAGATTAAAGAGAGAGGTTGAAAAATAAAGAGAAAAAGATAAACGTTGATAGGTTTATAATATGATGAAATTGGAAAGAGGTTATTAGAAAAAAATATATACGTGAATTTATATTGACAAACAGATAGAAACAGATTGACGTTGAGAGATTTAGAATACGATGAGATAGAAAGGAGGAGATTAAAAAAGATAGACGGAAATTTATATTTCCAAAGAGATAGAAAAAGATAGACGTTGATAGATGTAGAATACGATAAGATAGAGAGGGGAGATTAAGAACGATAGATGAAAATTTAGAATAGCAAATAGATAAAGAACAATAGACATTTATAGACCTACGATAGAACAAAATAAATAAAATTTATAAAATACATAAGATTTACGTGGACAGGTAAAGGATAGAATGAGTTAGAAAAGAGTGGATTGAAAAATATAGACGTAAATTTAGAATAAGAAAGAGATATAGAACGATATACATTTATGGACGTACGATAAGATGAAATGAAGAAGAGAAGATTGAAAAAGATAGGCAGGAATTTAGATTGAGAAAGAGATGGAAAAAGATTGACGTGGATAGAGAGGAGACAGGACAAGATAGAAAAGAGTGAAATCAAAAAGATGGACGTGAATTTAGATTGAAAAATAGATAGAAAAAGATAAACGTTGAAAGATGAAGAATATAATGAGTTAGAGAAAAGGACATTAGAAAAGATAGACGTAAATTTAGATTGAAAAAAAGATAAAAAATTATGGACTAGGATAGATAAAGGATTGGATAAGATAGAAAATAGGGGATTAAAGAAGATAAACGGAAATTTAGATTTGCAGAGAAATAAAAAAGGATTTATGGGTATAGATAAAGGATAGAATGAGATAGAGAAGATGGTACTGAAAAAGATAAAGGTGAATTTCGATTGCGAAATAGATAGAAAAAGATAAACGTTGTTGTATTAGGGTACAATGAGGTAGGGAAGAAGATATTGAAAAAAAAATAAATAAATTTAATTTGACAAAGAAATAGAGAATGATAGACATTGGCAGATGTAGAATATGATGAGCTAGAGAGTACAAGATTAAAAAAGAAAGACGGGAATATAGATTGACTGAGAGATAGTGAAAGATTGACGTGGATAGATAAGGAATGTAATGAGTTAGAGAAGATGGGATTGAAAAAGATAGACGTGAATTTAGAATAACAAGTAGATAGGAAAAGATATATGTTGATAGATGTAGGATACAATGAGATACAGAAGAGGAGATTGAGAAAGATAGACGGAAATTTAGATTAAAGAGAGATAGAAAAAGATTGACCTAGATAGATAAAGGAAAAGAATGAGATTGAGAATGGGGAATAAAAAGATAGACAAGAATTTAGAATAATAAATAGATAGAAAACGGTAGACAATTATAGGCGTAGGATATGATGAGCTAAAGAAAATGAGATTAAAAAAGATAGACGGGAATTTAGATTGATGAAGAGATAGTAAAAGTTAGAGAAGAGATGATTGAAAAATATAGACAGGAAGTTAGATTAACAGAGAGATAGAAAAAGATTGACATGGATAGAGAGGAGATAGGACAAGATAGAAAAGAGTGAAATCAAAAAGATGGACGTGAATTTAGATTGAAAAATAGATAGAAAAAGATAAACGTTGATAGATGAAGAATATAATGAGTTAGAGAAAAGGACATTAGAAAAGATAGACGTAAATTTAGATTGAAAAAAAAGATAAAAAATTATGGACTAGGATAGATAAAGGATTGTATAAGATAGAAAATAGGGGATTAGAGAAGATAAACGGAAATTTAGATTTGCAGAGAGATAAAAAAGGATTTATGGGTATAGATAAAGGATAGAATGAGATAGAGAAGATGCTACTGAAAAATATAAAGGTGAATTTCGATTGCGAAATAGATAGAAAAAGAGAAACGTTGTTGTATTAGGGTACAATGAGGTAGGGAAGAAGATATTGAAAAAATATGTAAATAAATATAATTTGACAAAGAAATAAAGAAAGGTAGACGTTGGTAGATGCAGAATACGATGAGATAGAGAGGACAAGAAAAAAAAAGAAAGAGGGGAATTTAGATTGACAGAGAGATAGTAAAATATTGACTTGGATAGATAAAGGAAAAGGATAAGATTGAGAATAGGGAATTAAAACATAGACGGGAATTTAGAATAGCAAAGAGATAGAGAACGATAGACAGATAAATGATAGAATGAGTTAGAGAAGAGGGGGTTGAAGAAGATAGACGTGAATTGAGAATAACAAAGAGATAGAGAACGATATACATTTATAGAGTTTGGTTAGGCTGAAATAAAGAAGAGAAGATTGAAAAGGATAGACGGGAATTTAGATTGACAGAGAGTTATGAATGATTAAGGTAGATAGATAAAGAATGTAATGAGTTAGAGAATATGGGATTAAAAAAGATAGACGTGAATTTAGAATAACAAATATATAGGAAAATATATATGTTGATAGATGTAGAATGCGATGAGATAGAGAAGAGGAGATTGAGAAAGATATTTGGGAATTTCGATTGAAGAGAGATAGAAAAAGATTGACCTAGACAGATAAAGGAAAAGAATGAAATTGAGAATAAGGAATAAAAAGATCGACAAGAATTTATAATAACTAAGAGATAGAGAGCGGTAGAGAATTATAGGCGTAGGACAGGATGAGATAAAGAAAATGAGATTAAGAAAGATAGACGGGAATTCAGATTGAAAAAGAGATAGTAAAAGTTAGATAAGAGGGGATTGAAAAATAGAGACGGGAAGTTAGATTAACAGAGATATATAAAAAGATTGACGTGTATAGAGAGGAGATAGGACGAGATATAAATGAGGGAAATAAAAAAGATGGACGTGAATTTAGATTGAAAAATAGATAGAAAAAGATAAACGATGTTGGATTAGGGTACAATGAGATAGGGAAGAAGATATTGAAAAAACATATAAATAAATTTAATTTGACAAAGAAATAGCGAAAGATTGAGAATAGGGAATTAAAAGGTAGACGGGAATTTAGAATAACAAATAGATAGGAAAAGATATATGTTGATAGATGTAGGATACGATGAGATAGAGAAGAGGAGATTGAGAAAGATAGGCGGGAATTGAGATTAAAGAGAGATGGAAAAAGTTTGACGTGGATAGATAAAGGAAAAGAATGAGATTGAGAATGAGGAATGAAAAGATGGACGAGAATTCAGAATAACTAAGAGATAGAGAATGGTACACAATTATAGGTGTAGGATAGGATGAGATCAAGAAAATAAAATCAAAAAGGATAGACGGGAATTCAGATTGACAAAGAGGTAAAAAAAGTTAGAGAAGAGGGGATTGAAAAAGATAGACGTGAATTTAGAATAACAAATAGATAGGAAAAGATAGAAGGTGATAGATGTAGGATACGATGAGATAGAGAAGAGGAGATTGAGAAAGATAGACGGGAATTTGGATTTACCCAGAGATAGAAAAAGATTGACGTAGAAAGATAAAGGAAAATAATGAGATTGAGAATAGGGAATAAAAAGATAGACGAGAATTTAGAATAACAAAGAGATAGAGAACGATATACATTTATAGACTAAGGGTAGGATGAGATAAAGAAAATGAGATTAAAAAAGATAAGACAGGAATTCAGATTGACAGAGAGATAGTGAAATATTGACTTGGATAGATGAAGAATATAATGATTTAGAGAAGATGGGATTAAAAAAGATAGACGTGAATTTAGAATAACAAATAGATAGTAAAAGACATATTTTGATAAATGTAGGATACGATGAGATAGAGAAGAGGAGATTGAGAAAGATAGGCGGAAATTGAGATTAAAGAGAGATGGAAAAAGTTTGACGTGGATAGGTAAAGGAAAAGAATGAGATTGCGAATAAGGAATAAAAAGATGGACGAGAATTCAGACTAACTAAGAGATAGAAAATGGTACACAATTATAGGTGTAGGATAGGATGAGATCAAGAAAATAAAATTAAAAAGGATAGACGGGAATTCAGATTGATAAAGAGGTAAAAAAAGTTAGAGAAGAGAGGATTGAAAAAGATAGACGTGAATTTAGAATAACAAATAGATAGGAAAAGATAGAAGTTGATAGATGTAGGATACGATGAGATAGAGAAGAGGAGATTGAGAAAGATACACAGAAATTTAGATTAAAGAGAGATAGCAAAAGACTGAAGTGGATAGATAAAGGATAGGATGAGATAGACAATAGGGTATTGGAAAAGGTGTAATTGAATTTAGATAAAAAAATAGATAGAAAAAGATAAACGTTGATAGATTCATGATATGATGAGATAGGAAAGAGGTTATTACTAAAGATACAAGTGAATTGGGATTGACAGAAAGATAGAAAATTATGAACTAGAATAGGTAAAGGATAGGATAAGATAGAAAATAGGGGATTAAAAAAGATAAACGGAAATTTAGATTTACCCAGAGATAGAAAAAGATTGACGTGGACAGGTAAACGAAAATAATAAGATTGAGAATAGGGAATAAAAAGATAGATGATAATTTAAAATAACAAAGAGATAGAGAACGATATACATTTATAGACTAAGGATAGGATGAGTTAAAGAAGATGAGATTAAAAAAGATAGACAGGAATTCAGATTGACAAAAAGATGGTAAAAGTTAGAGAAGAGGGGATTGAAAAATATAGACGGGAATTTAGATTGATAGAGAGATGGAAAAAGATTGACGTGGATAGAGAGGGTATAGGATGAGATAGAAAAGATTGCAATGAAAAAGACGTAAATTTAGATTGACAAACACATAGAGACATACGTTGATAGATGTACAATACGACGAGATAGCGGCAGGATATTAAAAAAGATAGACGGGAATTCAGATTGAAAGAAAGGTAGAAAATTATGAACTAGGATAGAGAAATGAAAGGATAAGGATAGAATAGGATGAGATAGAGAAGAGGGTACTGAAAAAGATAGACTTGAACTGAGATTGCGAAATAGATAGAAAAAGATACACATTGTTAAATTATGGTACGATGAGATAGGGAAGAATATATTGAAAAAGGATAGCAATAAAATTAATTTGACAAAGATAGAGAGAAAGATACAAATTGACAGGTGTAGAACACGATGAGATAGAGAGGAGGAGATAAAAAAAACGAGACGAAAATTTAGATTGACAGAGAGACAGTGAAAGATTGACGTGGATAGATGTAGGATATAGTAAATTAGATAAGAGGGGATTAAAAAAGATAGACGTGCATTAAGATATGATGAGATAGAAAAGATGTTATTGGGAAAGAAAGACGCGAATTGGGATCGAAGGAAAGATAGAAAATTATGGACTAGGATAGATAAAGGATAGGATAAGATAAAAAATAGGGGATCAAAAAATATAAACGGAAATTCAGATTTACAGAGAGATAAAAAAAGATTGATGTGGAAAGATGTAGAATACGATAAGATAGGGAGCATGATATTAAAAAAGATAGAAGGGAATTCAGATTGTCAGAGAGATAGTAAAATATTGACGTGGATAGATGAAGGAAAGGAATGATATAGAGAATAGGGAATTAAAAGATAGACTAGAATTTAGAATAACAAAGAGGTAAAGAACGATAGGCATTTATAGATTTAGGATAAGATGAGATAAAGAAAATGAGATTAAAAAAGATAGACGGGAATTCAGATTGACGAAGAGATAGAAAAAGTTAGAGAAGAGGGGATTAAAAAAGATAGACGGGAATTTAGATTTACAAAGAGATAGAAAAAGATTGACGTGGATATATGAAGGATAGAATGAGTTAGAGAAGAGGGGATTGAAAAAGATAGACGGGAATTAAGGTTGACAGAGAGATTCAAAAATATTGGTGTAGATGGATGGGTGATAGGATAAGACAGAAAAGTGGGGATTCAAAATATAGACTTTAATTGAGGATAACAAATGGATAGAAAAAGATAGACATTGATAGACCTACGATAGGATGAGATGAAGAAGAGAATTGAATTTAGGTGAACAGAGAGGTAGAATAGGATACATTTACTCTGTCTCTTTTTGTCATAAAGATTCAGATCCGGGGAGTGTCAAAATTTAACGGTTAGTTTTATTATCCCAGAGTATAAAGTTGACGATCCTGGAAAGTTAACCTGGTTATTCCAAGGATTTTAGCTTGAATATACCGGAGTGTTAACTTGATCATACCAAAGGGTCAACTTTATTATATGTTGCCCTTCTCCTGCTACATTTATATTCATGAGGTTTAGAGAGACTAAAGGTTACAATGTAAATTCTTCAGTGAAACCTGAAACACCTGGAAATTGATATAAAATCCATTCAATTCATCTTTCTTTGGTTGAAAATTAATTTGTTAAACCGAAAATTTGACAATTCCATTTTTGTTTAAAAATTGAACTTTTTTAGCTGAAAATTCAACAATTTTGTTGAAAAATCATTCTTTTCGGATAGAAATACAACTGCTTTGTTGAAAATTCGTCTTCTTGGGTTGAATATTGAACTTTTTGTTTGAAAATTCACTTTTTTATTGAAAATTCATATTTTGCAGGCCAAAAATCCTACTCTTTTCCATACAATTCGTCTTTGTGGCTTAAAAGTTCAACAATTTCTTTGAAATTTTATTTGTTGAAGATTCATCATAATAGTTGAAAATTAATTTCTTTTGTTGAAAATTGAGCTATTTTGTTGAGAATTCGTGTTATTTGGTTGAAATTTACTTGTTGTAACTGAAAACTTAATTACATATTTAAATATTCTAATATTTAGTTAAGAATTTTAGTATTTTGTTGAAAATTCGTTTTTTTGATAGAAAATTAATTTTTTCTGCCGAAAATTGATTGTTGAAAGTTGAACGACTTGGTGAAAAATTCATTTTTTTGCGACGATTAATAATTTCACTTGAAAATTTACCTATTTCGCTTACAACTTTACTATTTAATT
>CAKNWU010322435.1:0-20093 GCA_932072015.1 Andricus quercustozae
ACCCCGAAAACCTATACGTACCCTGACTTATTTGGTTAGCGATGAATTTTGTAGGTTTAACCTTGAATTAACCTTGACCCTGACCTAATGGGGCAGTTACGCCCTTCAACTTTCCAGAATAATCAGGGCTGCCACTTCAAATCACTTTTTAGTCACTGAAGATAAAGTCATTATAGTCACTTTTGAAATGAAAAGATCACTTTAGTCACTTTTAGCGATAAATTAACCCATGGGTTAACTACTTCTGAATTCTGTTCTATACCTATTACTGAATTTTCTTGAATTTTTAAAAAATATTTTTAATAGATTCACTTTTTAATAGATCAAATTAATTTAATAAATTAAATAGTTTTGAGGGATTTTAAAGGATTTCCAAGGATTTCAATGATTTAAAGAGATTTAGAAAAATTGCCATGAGGCATTAAAGAGTTTCTTAGAAGTTCGCAAGATATGGAACGATTTTATAGGACCTATAAGGTTTTAGGATATTCGTAAAGGTTTTATAGAATTTCAATGATTTTAAGAGATTTAAAAGATCTCAAGATATTTTAATAAGCTTTAAATAATATCAAGGAATTTTAAAAGATTCCAAAGGATTTAAATTTCAAGAGCTTCAAAAGTTCACAAGGATTGCAAAATATTTCAAAGAATTTTAAATATTTTAGAGTATTTGAAAAGATTCCAAAAAATTTCCAATTGATTACAGTAATTTGAAAGTATTCCAAAGGATTTGAAATAATTTAGGGTATTTTAATAACTGGAAGGAAATTTCAATTTATTTCAGCAATTCAATAGGATTTCATAGGATTCGAAATATTTTTGGGTATTATAAAGGATTCGATAGCATTTTCAAAGTAAGATTCTTATAAATTCCATTGAGTTCTTTTCATTTCAAAATAACATGAGTCGCATTACTAATGCACATTCTCCACTTTTGGTAACTTTTTGGGTTCGAATTTAGTCGTTGTTGGTCAATTTTTTTGATTAAACCGTTAAGTTTTTTCATGTAACTTAGGCTGTAACAGTCCTGAAAATCACTCATTAAAAATTTGTACATTAGAATTCTAAATTGTATTGTTCCTTTTTTAAAAGAATCTATATTAAGAAGGTTACTAGATTCGAATTTTGGTCAATAAATATTCATGGTTAGGGAAAATGAGAAATTAGTCAGGAGTGAATCAGAAAAAAGTCAAGGAATGTAGAAAACAAAGTTTTGCGGCCATCCGGATATATGCTTAGTATTGTATTTGGAATGTGGAATCGATCGATTTAAATGTAGGTAACACGCGTGAGCAAATTGGTATCCTGTAATTAACTTTTATTTTTTGCGCCCATGGAGCGTTCAAAAAAATTTTTTTGCCACGTGAGGGCTACCTTGGGATTAAAATCAACTCACAGAAAATTAAAGATATCTGAGGGATCCAGACCGGAATTAAATTAGATGAAATTTTTAGTGTTACAGCTTCAACAAAAAAATTTCTCTTTTACAGTTATAACCTAAAGGCAGAAATACCTAACCTGAACGTTTGAGAAATATTTACTACACGTTCAACAGTTTAAGCCTGTGTACATGCTTATTGAAGTTACAGGTCGTGGAAGAATTGTTTTACGATTTTCATTAAACGTCACCTCAACATCATTAAGGTTGCCCCCTACTAGGAGTCTATAGACTTACGCTGCCGCAATCTTCATTACGAAAAGCTGCAACGGCGTGATATCCAGAATGTCCTCAAGAGCGGTTGTTGGTATTGTTTTCACAGCAACAGTGATCACCAAGAAGAAAATCTCTTGTGGGCTTTCCAGTCGTTTAACAGTACTGATTACTTGAGTCCTTGGCAAACACGTCCTTGATGTGCATTAGCACCCCATCCGATGAGCAATGGCCAATCTTAAATGCAGAAGTAGTCCACCAGATTTCGCCATTCCTCAGATGATGGGTCCTGGGAGTCAAACGGTAGGTACGCTAAGAAAATGAACATGGGTTGGCGCCTGCCTCCTGAATGGTGCTCAATCTTTATTGCCACCAAGTGTTTAGAAAAGAACCTTAGTAATCCAATGAATTTAATATTGCCTCTCACATAAAGTGCTACCCTAAGTGTCGCCTTGACATCGATAACATTACATCCTCCCGTTTTCATGGTTGAGTTTTGGATTGCTATCCTTTCAAGTACTGCTGTTGGTTCTACGGATACACTAGGAATGTAAGCCAGCAGCTTTACTGGCGTTGAGAGGTCTTTGGTGCCGAACACTTTTATCATAGCTCCCACCTAAGGTTGTAATCTGCCAACGACTTCAATAAGCGAAGTTCGGGATACTTCGTCCGAACAAATGACGATGAAAGTTTAATTTTTAAAGCAGAAATCTTCTAATCTTGGGATGACTTTTCTAATATGCCCTCGGCGACTGTGGCCACCTTCAGGTGACTTTGAAGAGCCTGCATGTAAGAGACTGTTGGACCTTTCTGCCGCAATTCAACCTCTTCCTAGCAGCTCCTGACAATCTAGCTCGTCGTGGTTTTTTCGTTTGGTTTGACCCCCCGGCGTTAGTATCGGCAGGGTTACGCCCAGATGGTTTCCCAATTCTAGATTTTGAAGCCTTTTCATATAAAATATGAAAATGTGCAAAATATGTTTTCATTTGTCATTACCGAAAATAGTATGAAGAAAGAATAATAAATTTATATAATTAAGCAAACATATATTGTAGAATCTACATTAGATTTCAAAACTTTAAGTTGGCTCTAATGGTAGACACGCTATAAATTTTTCAGGTGAAAATCAGCTTTCCCTAAAACGTAGAAGATTATGTAAATTGTGACGAAAGTTTTAAAGATGTTAGTAAACAATTTTTTCCCTTGAAACTGACTAAAAAAATGTAATTACAATGTCTTACAGTAATAATCTCCAAATATGATCTCAGAAGGACAAGTTTGAGGTACTATTTACTCTAATAAGCGAACAGAATATACTTATTAGTTAAACTGGTTATTACAGTTTTTCCCATAATTGGAAAAGATGAGGATCGTTTATACATTAATCTTATTCATAGCGGTTGCTTTTAATTCTATTGGTAAATATAATAACATAATACAACTATAATTATTTTTAAAACACTTTTAAGCTTTCCATAAATAAAAAATTCTTCAATTTAATCCGCATTCTATCCCATTTTATATTTTTTTCCAACCTCTATATGTGTTTATCCAAAATCAATACGAATTTAATCTGGATTCTTTTCCTCGAGTTTTAATGTATATCGCCCCTAAATATATTCGAATCAACGGAAAAATTAATAAGTTTGAAAAAAAAAGATATCTAGAGTTTTCGCAAGCTCTATGAAGTTTAACACGTTTAACACTGTAAAAATACTCAATAGTTGGTAAATGGGATCGTACAGAAAAGTATATAGCTGTTTCAGCTTGACTTTATTTGATTGATTTTAGAATTGCGTTTCATTCACTCTAAATCTCGACTTAGGCATTTCGAAGGCTAATTTATACCAGGAATAGTTTGTTTTGCTTTTAGCTCAAATATCTATGTCGCACTTTAAACGGCTTTCATAAATATAAGTGTGTTCGTGAGAGGGGTCCTTTAATTTCCTTTTAATTTAGACTAAGCAACAGGTCAAGTTTAATTACACAAACGGGATTCAGTCTTGGAAGGACGTTAAAACTAGCCCTTACCACCCTCTCTTGGAATTTTATAATTAGGGAAACCCTAGGAATTAGGATAAGTTCATTTTCCCCATCGGTGTAGGTAGCTATACTCTTAAAAATGCGTAAGGCTCGAAATTTAAAGTAGTTCCCAGCTAAAAATTCGCTTTCTATGAAGTCTTCCTGCGACCTAACCTCGACAAAGGCCAGATACTCTATAAAATTCAAGTTATTTCTGTTCCGATTCATTTCAATTACCAATCGATCAAAAAATCATAAATGGAAATTTTAGTGAGGATGCGGATTAACTTAAATGCGTGTATTTTATCTCTAATTGAAGTTTTTTCTTTTTATTTACATCCAGCAGCTTTTTACTAAATCTCGCCCTGTTCTTTTTCACTTTTCGAAATTAAACATCATTTTGATTCAGCTAAGTAAAAGGCTGAGTTTCTAGCCTGTATGACTAATTTCTTCCATTTTAATTTCATTGAAAATTGGCACCTAGGATGTCAAGTGGGCTAATTTCCAGGTCGTAGTCCTGGTTGAGAAGCCCGCTTTAATTTACAGGTGTCAATTCTTCTATTTAAAGTGGAACGTCTCGTCTGCACCTAATTCCAAACTGGGAAGCCGGTTCACCTGTCTCTCACCCTTATGAGCATCAGTTCTCAGTTTTCTGGTTTGAGTCCGGTTGAGAGAGAACCTTTGCTCAATCACTCAGAGAACCTGAGTGATTGCTGATGGCCAAGTTGATCCTCACTACTCAAGCCAGATTTCCCAAAACTCCGTTGTCCTGGTGGGCTAAATCGCAAGTAAAGTCTCGATCGCCCCGTTTAGATCCAGTGATTCCATATAGCATCGGTCCCGCTGGTCTCTCTACTCTTGGGGTCTGGTTGCGCACGCGTCCACCGATTTTCCGCTTGCTTTACTGACCTATATTTCTGAAATTGAATTTGTATTATTTTCTCTGTTTATCTTTCTATTTCTCATCGACTATCGCTTCTCTTTTCCTCGTACAAGGCTGATGACGCGGAGTCATGGATTTTCAGCTAGCAGGCTGACTTATATTCGCTCTCTAATTACTTCCTTATATTTGTTGACACGATGACGGTTTGAACCGTCTCAACACGTTCTTGTAAAGTTTAATCAGAATCGTCAATATTAGGTGAATTGACTTAAAACTCATTATTTCTCTTCAACGTCAGCTATGAAATACAAATAAATAATGACTTTTTAAATCTCATCCACATTTTCTGATCAACTCGCAATGCATCAGAGAATGATACGCTTTAATATCACACAGAAATCAGTATCTAAGGGAGACCAGTCTGAATTAGCCTAAAAGGGTGTTAGGATTTTGTTGTATCCCTCTTCAGGAGAGATCGAAAAATCTCCAGAATCAAAACATTTTTTGGATATCTCATTACAAATCCGATAACAAACGAAGAATTGCGGATTGAATGGTTTTGGATTTATTTGGTTTATCTGGCACCAAAAATTCCGCCGTATGTATGTATAAACGAGCTCACTTTCTACAGAAAATAATTTTAAAGGAAACAATATTGCCATAAGGGATTCATGATATCCAAACATACAAGTATGTCCTATAAAAAAATAATTAATCATCCATTTCTTCTTGCAGAATTAAGTTTACAATCTGGCTATAACCCAAATGAAGATTCGCCTGATACTCTCCACCTACACCTAGATCTTTCCGCACCTTCTACTTCTTCTTCTCGTCGCACACCTCATTTTTCTGCTGAGTCGGAGCCTCCTTTACGTGAGAGGTCTAGATCTCCTTGTACCAGGTCTCCTCGTATCAGATCTCCTCTTACACGAACTCCGGATTATCAGGTACTTGGATATGGAATTGGTCAACTTGGACTTATTCGGCTTATTCCATACAAAAATCCATACCGCCGATTCGAATTTCGAAGATACACTTTTAATCCCAATTCGCCACTTCTACTGCACGCAAATGCTTCAGTCAATGTGCCCTTGCCAACCTCAGAACAAATCGTTCTCGCAACATCCCATGGTGACGTTTTTGCAATATTAAAAACTAATGGCATTCTTAGTGGAATATATAATTCCCGAAGTAGGCACCGAGGGACAATTAACATAGGAAGCGGCAAGGTTACAGACTTGACCACACTAGAAGTTGAGGAAGTTCCACTAGGCTCCCGCCGCACAATAATTGGAAATTTTAGAGTAGTGGTCGTAAAATACGACTCTCTAAATCAATAGACCTTTTCATCTGGACCATAAACCAACTTCCGCGTGGGGAATTTAATATTGAAATGCCCGACTATTCTAGTAACTTGAACATGCTACTAGTAACTTTATAATGCTTTTATGGATTGATTTTCCTCTCCCCTGGATGAACGTCCTAGTAAATGCGAGTGCTTATAATAAAGTCGGATGCAACCGCGGGTTATTACTGGATATGATTAAATGTATACAGTGATTCTAAGCCTACCTTAGTAAAGTAAAATTTTCCCCTTTTACCAGGGGTTTTGAAATTCAAGTATCGTACATTTTATTCTCTTGTTATGCTCTATGCAATAATGAGCCATCCTAAAACTATTAAGAGTGATTTTTATGTTGTATTATTTTGAGAGAACGATAATAAATGATTTATTAGTTAATGACAAGTAGTTGCGTACCTTATTTACCTTTTTTGCTCCAGAAAAAGTTTTTAATTTGTTTGACTAACAATTGAGAATTTAAAATCAATTTGCAATTTTTTATATTCAAAAACTCTCTTCTTCTCTCTCAATTTGTAAAGGATATATCTGGATCTGAAATTTCGTTTATTTTTTTTTTTTTTTTGAAAAAAAAAATAAATTGACTTTATTTCGTTTTTCACTTCAACTTGTGAGAATGCGCTTAAAGGTTTCTTTAAATTGATGAAGCTAGGTGGAAACGAAGCTACCAAAGTAGATGTCGAGACGATCATAGTCTCGCGAATCCATTAGGATTACGATATCCAGGAGGTGACACTCAGGTTTTTTTATGTAATAATTCATATTGCTCGCTTAAATTGGTTCTCTTTCACAAAAAAAAAAGATTTCTAACTTACCCAAATCCATAATGTGGACGTTTAATTTGTAGCTGATCGGAGCAAAGATTTTCTCTCAACCGGGCACAGACTTGGAAACTGAAAACCGATGCTGCTAAGGGTAGGAAAGAAATTAATCTGCTCCCCATGCTAGAGTTGAGTAATAACATCAAATTACTCCATTTAATTATAAATTTGAAACTTCGAAATCAAGGCGGGCTTCTCAGCCAGGGTTAAGACCTGGAAACTAGACCACCTGATAACAGAAGCGTCAAGTTTTAACTATATTAAATGGAATAAAACGAAAACACGAGTCAGAACTCCAGGAGAGTTCTCTTTTTGAAAAGTAGTATTTAGTCTTTCCGTTGAGTCCTGAGCCCATACTACAATCTGAAACATAAAATCAAATGCTAGGTAAATTAATTTAAGTTTTAATGTCATCATAGCACTAAGATGAGTTAAAATGTTACCTAATTCAAAGAAGTGAAAGAGGACAGAGTGAAATAAAACCTTAAAAATAAAACTCCTGGATATATTGTTAGGGGCGAAAACCTGCATTAGAATAGGATTTTCAGGATGTCATGAAGATTAATCAGGCTTAGAATTGATAGTTTAGAAACGTAGAAACTGGCGTGCTCGTAACTCCATCCGTGCTCAAGTTAGTCCACATGCTCACGAAAATTGTAATGCAATTGGTTCTTTTGTTTGGCAATTGAAATGAATTGTAACGCGTTAGAGTTTAATTCGATGGAATCGTTGGCTTCCGTGGAAATTAGATCACAAAAAACTTCACTTCTCGCGAATTTCTAGTTGCAAACTATTTTAAATTTCGAAACTTGCGCACTTTGAATAGAATTGGTACATATACGGATGGGGAAAATAACCTTATCCTACTTCCTAGGGTGTCCTTAGTAGTAATTTTCCAAAACAGACTGATAAGGGCTAGTTTTAATGTCCTCCCAACAATCATTCCTATTTGTGTAATTGGACTTGAGTTGTTGCATAGGCTCAATTATTATTTAATTTTCAAAATGCATGAGTCAAGACTCATAGTAAATCAATTGCAGTTAAAAATCAATAGATGAAATCTAGCGGGAACAAATATATTCTTCCGAACGATCTCAGCGGTCAAACAATTGACAAATGTTACAAGCCCATAAATTATGTCCTCCCTAACTTAACTGTTTATGACGTATTTTCAGGGTGAATTACTCGTGTTCAGTTTCGTAAAAAAATTCTTCGTTTTCGGGTGAAACTCCGATTATAGTGCCCGGGAAAAAGTTTCAGTGGAGTAAATTATGCTTGAACCTAAAAAAAGTAATCTTCCATCCTTGATATGTCAAGAGATCATCGTTTATTGTATGAAAAGTATTGTTGTTATATTTAACATAAACATTAGTTAATGTCAATATAAATTGTTAAGAGTAGGAATATTTTCAATTTCTTGTTCTGAAGGTATCTTAAATTATTTATTTAAAATTGCTTACCCTACAAAATTTCCCTCTTGGGGAAAAATACTCCGTCATTTCAGTACAAAATAAAAAATTATAACATAAAACAAATAAAAATAATTTGCCATGCTTCAAAAGACAATTCTTTCTCTTCTCATGCTTAAGGAGGGGCCAAAAATAATTTTATACAAAAAAAAACAATATATGAGATGTTTTTTGTCAAATACCTCGTTATCACGAAATTCAGGATGCGTAGTCAAATATTTTTCACAAGTCAGGCTAGTTGATCTTAAATTTCAAGACGATTTGAAATATTTTAGGAAATTTAAAAATATTCCAGGGAATTTTTAATTGTCTTCAATAAGAATAAAATTCATTTTAAAAGGCATTTTGAAAATTTTCAACAAATTTAAAGGATTTTAAGGATATTAAGAGTGTTGCAATAATGTCCATGAGGCGGTGAAGAATTTACTAGAATTTCGTAAAATATGTAACGAATTTACAGCACCTACAAGATTTTAATATAGTTTAAAAAATTTCAACTGTTTTTATTAGATCTTTGAAAAATAAAAATTTAAAGGGATTTTATGGGATTTGAAAAGCTCTCACGGGTTTTTAACCCTTCGAATAGACGCTAGATCAAATTGACCCACCAAAAAAGTCGATCGAGAAAGAGTTTCCATATAAATTTTTAGCTTTAAAATACTTGAAAGTATACCTCTAAATGTTGGTAAGTAAAAAGGTTCAGTAGTTCTGAAGTATCTTTGGAATAGTCCTAAATTTTTTTATTCACTTAAATAAATTCATAAATATATAAATATAGATAAATAATAAATATTATGTAAGAATAAGTAAATAAATTCACCAAATTCTACTCAGATAAAAGGATTTTTTTAATTATTGTTAATATTCATATTGACGTTTTTCAAACTGATTTCAAATTTACAGAAATAAATTTTTTCATATTTTGCAGACATTTTTCAATTCACTTGATTTTTTTTAATTCACCGTCAGATTTTTTTTAACTTGCTCCAATTCTTTTGAATTCTTTTTAATTTAGCTTTAATTGTTTTAAAATCTTATGAATCGAATTCTTAGAATTCTTTCAAACATAAAAGAATAGTAGTCGGGTTGACACTATCAAATTACTAAAAATTTCTACTACTCGAATTAGTGTTTTTCCACTAATCTTTAGCGGCCCATTTTCTCTTTTTGAATTAGTAGCATTTTACTAATAATTAGTGAAATTTAACTAACTGAGATGAGGATAGTACATTATTACTATTAGAGAGCTTAGGTTTTTTCCTTTTATGAAAACCGTCTTCCCCTAAAACGTACAAGTTTCATCATATTTAACAGACTTAGTAAATTTTTTTCCTTTGAAAATGTCTAATGAAATATAAACAGAATCTCCTACCGTAGTAATCTCTAAAGATAATCTGCGAAGAACAAACTCGAGGCATTAATTACTCTGATGAAGAAACATAATACTTATTAGTTACGCTGATAACGACAGTTTGTCCTCTAATTGGAAAATATGAGGATCGTTTATATTCTGTTCTTGTTATTGGCAGTCCTTAATTATATAGGTAAATATAATAATGCAATACATCCATAATTATTATTTTTAAAACATTTTTTGGCTTTCCATAAATAAAAATTTGTCCGATATAATCAACAATCTACTCGAATTGCTATTGTTCCAAAGTCTATCCATTTACATATGCGTACGTGTAAGCGTCCATATGTTTCCGCTGAAATTTATACGTGTACAGATGGTACTCTCCCAATCGTTTCGTCGATATTTAGACTCAACCTAATCAGAATATTTCCTAAACTATTAAACTGGTTGGAACCAATGATTTTTCGAGCAACTCGCAACGCATCAGAAATTGATATCCTTCAACGTCCCATAGAAATCACACATCGCAAACATCTCGGATTACAAAAGGAGAATTTCGGGTTGACTGGTTTCGAATTGATTTGTGTAATCTATTTTCAAAACTGCCGCCTTATGTGTGTATAAAAGCGCATTACTTTCTGTACTAAACAATTTCAAATAAAACAATATTGCCTAACTTCCTTGTTGCAGAATTAAGTTCACAGTCCGGCTCTAACCCTAATGACGAACGGCGTGCTTCGCCCCGCCTGGAACTTAGTCTTTCCCAACCTTCTTCTTCTATTCGTACAACTGATTCGCCTGATGAGCCCCAGCCTCCGCTACGTCCCAGATCCAGATCTCCTCCTGCCTGGATTTCTCTTGTCCGGACTCCTGGTTCTCGAATACTTGGTTATGGACTTGGACAGCTTGGACTTATTCGGCTTATTCCCCGTATCAATCCGTACCGGCGATTCGAATTTCGAAGATACACATTTAATCCCGATTCACCAGTTCTACTGCAAGACGGAAGATTTGCCAGGGCGCCACTGCCAATCGTAGAACAAATTGTATTAGCAACATCTAATGGTGACGTTTTTGCAATATTGAAGATTAATGGCGTTCTTGGTGGACTATATAATCCTAGAAGAAAAAGGATTCGGGTGAAAATAAACATAGGAAGCGGCCGGGTAATGGATTTGACCCGAGAAGAAATGGACGAAGTTCCAGTAGGCCCCAGCCGCCCAATAGATCGTAATTTTAGCAAAGTAGTTACAAACGACGATTCTCTACAGTTTAACCAATAATTCAGTTAAAAATTATATAAAACATTTAGTCAATTACGCATGATACAAACTGTTACCCCAGCTATGATTGGTGGAGAATCTAACTTTTATGATGTCGCAAATGTCTTATAATTTACATCGTTATAAAAAGTAAAACTTCTAAGCTGAAATAAAAAAAATTAAATGAAAATGCAAAAATATTCTATTGACGTACATGAAAGGAAGCGTTCACATATTATGTAACATCATTTTCGACCTTTTTTAGGCCCACGCCCATGTAAGAGACCATTCCATTTCCTTTGGACCCTCTCATCCTTTACCGTCATTACGTAATATTTCAATATTTTTTTTAGTCATACAAATATTGATGAAACCTAATTTAAGTATTGGGTTGGCAAGAAAGTGCACCTGGAACCTGTCGCACCCGCCATATTCTCCAGACCTGACTCCAAGTGATTACCACTTGTTTTGTTCTTTAGCCGGCCATTTACGTGAGAAAAAGTCAACGATGAAGTGAATTTACGCTTGCCGTAAACCAGTTTCTTTAATCAGAAGTCTTCCTAATTCTGCAAAACTGGCATTTTCTCACTTCCACAACGTTGGCGACAGGTTGTTGATACAAATGGTGTCTCTGTTGTTTGAAGTAAGTAAGTGACAATTTGTTTACCAAATTAAAACTTTTTTTCATTACCATAAAGAATGTATATAAATATAAATTTCATAAGATTCTTAAACAAATGAAATAAAGAAAATCAAGCGCGAAGCGCGAGATACAACAACCGCGCGCCCTGGGCGCGCTCTATGACCATAAAGTCAATGGCAGGGTTGTGCACGTAATATACCTTAGGTAATTCACGTAGTTTTTTACATGTAAATCACCTACGTAATTTATATCCCTAGTTCTTTTTACATGTAATTTACGTTTTTAAGCTGGCGATTGCGCTTATATAGAAAATAACCATAACCTCATTCTTTAATACACCGAAGACACTGACTGACTTGCTTGATAGCTTCTTAATTTATTAAAAAATGTTTCGAGGTGGCAGACCCAGAAATTTCTTTTGGAAGGTGTTAAATTGTATTTTAAAGAGGGAAAATGGCAAAACTTTTGCTTTTTGTCCGGGGTGCAATATTTTGGTTTACTTATTTTTTTAATTTTATAAAAAATAATTCAATTAATCTCGCACGTACTGCATTCCAGAGTAAGTGAGGTTAAATTATGCTCTTTTCCCTCACCCGCCACCGCCTCCCGCCATTCAAGTCCGCCATTTTTTACGTTTATTACATTTTTACGTATTATACGTATAAAAGTTCGTGCTACGCGTAACCTTGCAACTCTGCTCAAGGTGTGCTGGAGTTCAGGCGCGTTCACAATAAATGAATCGCAGCGCAACTACCGGGAAGACTGAGAACTAAATAATCCCTAACTAGAACTTTGAACCATTTTTCGCAACAATATGTATATAAGACAACCATATTTGTAAATAAGACAAGAATATTCCAAGACGTTACATTTTGAAGTTGACAATGGTCGTGGCGTTAAGATTGTTGGAATTCTACATATCTAGACTTGCTCAGTAAAAGTTCGTCCGCAACGGCTGTACTCCATGGTAAGAGGTTCAAATGAGAGTCCATCCGACGACCAATGAGGTCACACTCGCCAGGTTTCTGATCATTTTGTTACTGGACACGGGTCGTGACGTAACATGTCCAGGTAATATGGCGATTAACTGGGGTCCGTAGATGACTAACAAGGTTGAGTTTTGCAGGACCCAGAATCGTATTGTCACGGCATGAGCATTATGACGTCGCGCCTTGGTGATATGGAGCAAAGAGGCCGGTTGCTTCAGGTCCGCCATTTCACGGACTGAGTTCGGTAACCATGGATATGGAGGTGAGGTCGAAGCATACGTTAGTCATAGGTCCATATTCCAGGGAGCGTTAGGAACCCTATCAATCCTTAAACGTGGAAAAATCCAAACCTGGTTGCCATGGAGTTTTTGTCGACGGCGTGGGCATTGTGACGTCACACCTTAAAGACATGACGCACAGCAGGCGGTGGGAGTTGGCGGTGTTGTGTGTTTTACGAGGCTGAGTGGACCGGACGCTTCACCCTCAAGCGGGCGTGTTCGCGGTAATCTACCGTCAGTGGCAGAAAAAACTAAAAGGTTTTTATTGTTTAAACATGTGCTTTGACGATTCTATTACAAATAACCCCGATATCAAAGGTTTATGGTGAGATATGAGCTGTAAGATAAGTGAAAACGAGGTGACGGTAAGTTACAGCTCCGCGCAAAGTAATGAGAGGAAACAAGCGCTTCCGCATGAAGGTTAAGGCCCGCTGTTCATCAGAAAGTGTTTGGCAACCTCGAAAATTTGATAGGTGGCGATTTCTATAACATTAAAAAGATATATGTACGAAGGAATAAATGAATTATGTGTAACAATTTTCGGTGAGTGTTCTTGGGTCGAGGTGTGACGTTCGCTCTTGGTTATGGTAAGTTTTCCTCGCGAAACTCAGAAGAAGTACATCAGAGTGCCCTATCTCATAGTTTCACTGTAATAATAAAATATATAAAAATAATAAAGTAAAAAAAAAAATAATACAATAAAATACATATTACGGGAATTGATTTTAAGAAGACCGTGTAATTTGTTCTCGTTGCAATGAAACCTACCCCTTCAGCGCAATCCGTACACAATGTTTAAAAAAAAACGTATTCCCAGCTTTCGGGGTGATAAGATTTTGAACTAGACTGACGAACTAGAATTGTTTTTTTTTTCAGTGTTTCCATTTTCCATAAAAAAGTTTTATCCGTAAATTTTGTTTTTTATTTATACGGTATTACGGAAATTCCATAGTAGAAGTCTATGCTCAAAAACTCTACTCTCATTACATAAAGTATCGTATGCACCTAGGTGGTAAAGTCACAATATACTATTAATTTGCCATATGAGAACAGCCTTTTTTATATTACACGTGGATTGACTTATTTATATACAATCTCAAAGAATTTTAGAAAACTACGTTTAAGCTACGTATGAACAATTTTCTAGATTAATTCATTAATATATAAATATTGAGATCTAATAATTTAATCTGAATCTATTAATTTAAATTCAATTCTTAATTAAATGTCATAAATGTAAAAAGGGAAGATCTCACGGGAGACTGAATAAAGTTTCAATATTCAGTAAAAGTATTTCTTTATTCATACAGATTCTACTCTTTTGTCATTAAAATTTATCACCATAGGCTAAGTCTTCAATAAAAGAGTATAATTAGTCAATTAAATTTAATTTTGCCCTTCTATGTCATATTCTATTTTCTTTACATTTGATACTCTAATCCTTACATTAAATCAGGATAAAGAATTAAATCTATTAGGTAACTTCTCTTTGCCCAATAATCACACTCGCACGCACGCGCATGTACACTGTGGCCTTCTGCCCGGAGATTGGCTACAAATAAGGGGAATTGGGGAAAGTGAGGAAGCTGAGTAAATGCCCGGTCATTATGTCAAGTAATTATGCCTTTATTCAGTAACTTACAAAGATAAGACGTAGTCCACTTCCTGGTCGGAGGTCCAGGGATTGATCGGTTTCCTCCTTCACAGGTAATCCTTATTAGGTTTTTTGGTAAACACTGGCACTCAACAGCACACAATGGCACGGGATTGTGTAATTGCTACTATTATACCGAGATCGGAAACGTCTAGCCCTTTTCGCGTAGTAGCCAGAACTGGCGATCTGTGGTCGACAACCTGCTAACCTAGTTTTCGGGATTTGTCGACCCCGATCGCCAAATTTCGGGCCTCTCCCTTTCCGGATTAGGTCAGTGCCGGACGGAGCAAGGGCCCTTCTGTAACTTCACGTTACAACACGCCTATTCTAACACAAGTCGGTTATTATGCTTATAACCCAGTTTTAAGTCTTTGAGTAAATCTTTTATAATACATCTTTAAAAACGAAGAAAAAATTATACTTGGGATTTATTCCTCAAGAACCTGCCTAGAAAGTAATAGTCTATTTTATTGACTTGCTCAAACACTAAGCCTGGAATAGGGTATAAGGAACAAAAACAATTTTTTATCATTACGACATCTTTGCGACAACTTTACGACATCCTATGTCCTTGTCGTTAAGATTTCTTTATGATATCGCAAAAAAGTCGCAAGATCTGACGGTGTCTTTTCGACATCGTGAAGACATCTTAACTACATGGACATAGGATGTCGTAAGTCGTCGTAAAGATCTCGTAACGATGTCGTAAACACGTCGTCAAAGTTTGTGGCCACTAGGAAGTCTTCTTTCAATGGATATTCTATTGATCACCCTGTTAAGTGCGATTACCCTGCCAAGTCGAATTACCAACTTGACAAAAGAAGAGCTCGAACCCAGAGATAGTCTATGAACACCAAGGACACTTTCAGTGAACTTTGCCACTCGTTGGCCAGCTGCTGAGTGACGCAACTCGCTGCAAAATTTTCCAGTTTACAGGGTCCCCTTATAACTCGAGGGTCACCATGTATAAAACTAAGTCAATGTATTAACGTTCTCAAGGCTTCAATCTTTCGTCAATGTCCCAGTATTTCTTTTTCAGAAACAAAGACAGAAACACCCTTATTTCTAATCTCTTGCGAAAAGGTTTTAGGAGGACAAGTATAGCTTATGATGATTTACCTATAGTTTTCAGGCTCCCTCGGCCGCGTTACAAGCTAACTAACTAATCAACACCCTACAATATAGCAATGAACCCATTTCAGACTTCTTATCGGAATCAGTTTGGAGCAATAAAGAAACATTTTCGTATTAAAATAAATTTTGTAAAGTCACTTAACTACCCTTTGGGCACAACATTTGACCACGTCTTTACGAGGTCTTTACGACGACTCTAAGACATCCTATTTGCATGTCGTTAAGATGTCTTTACGACATCATAAGATCGAATGACATGGACATAGGATGTCGTAAAGTTGTCGTGAAGATGTCATAACACAGTCGTAATACGTCGCCAAATTTTGTCCCCACTGTGTATTTCCATAAAGAAGTTATTACGAAAGCAGTTGGGTAGATGTATTTAACTTGTTTATCGTAATTTTCATATTTTGAAAGAAGTTTGTCTCGCTTGAGAAGATAAAATCAATAATAAAAAATTAATGTTTCAAATTGCAAATATTGAGCAAGTTAACCCAATAAAATAGAATTTCAAATGAACGTGAATTTCTGTGCATATTTCGGATTAGGGAGTTCAAAGATCCTGTTCATCCTTCGTAAATAAGGTGATTTCTTCCAAACAAGTTTATTATTAACTCATGGTTGTGTTAACTAATGCTGAGTAAGAGGTTCAACGCCGATAATGTACATTCGATAGATAGGTTCGAATGTCTGCCTTCAAACTCCACTGTCGGAAAACGAGATAAACTCGGGACGTGTTTTTCTGCAGTTTCCTCGCCCCTGGCCAAACGTTCCGGCAAATGCGAATACTTCTAGTAAAGAAGGATGCAGCCGCTGGCTATCACTGGTTGTGATTAAATTTATTCATTGATTCTATGCCCACCTTAGTAAAGAAAAATTTTGCATGGCCAAGTGATCACGTTCACCAATGATGCGTGCATGATTCTTCTACCTATTATAACCTAGACTTTTCAGGTTTTTGATTATTGATTTTGTTGGCTCAGACATAGGCCAATCAGAAAATCTTATCTTTAGTTTATATTCTATTGGCCATGCCCGAGCCAATACTGCATCAGAAGTTATAGAATAAGTTAAAGTTAAATTGATTTTATATTTTGCCTGGAGGGCGCCAGATCGTTTACAAAAGAAACCCTCAACGACCAAAAGGTCCTGAAGTCATATTCTATTTAAATTCCTATTATTCCACGTTTTAATTTACTTCAACTCTACTTTGATACTGACATACTACCTTCTATGGTAATCTCTGTTCCTCCCCTACTAGCTCAACACAGAGAGGGGTAGGGTTAGGAAAAACCTGAGTAAGAATAAAATATTACAACTGGGCCATGGAAATAAATGATACCGGAATTACGGGTAACAAAAAGAAAGTCAATTGTATTTAAACGGCCCTTGACGCCTCACATTTAATAAACAAATCCCGTAAAGAAAAATACGACTCTAATATTGTTCCTGACTTATATTCTAATGACGCATGAAAGATATCGACCATTTACATGTCACTGATCGATCGTGCTAATCTTATATCGATTGTTGGCTCACTTTGTACTTAACAAATAAACTATATCACCTAGCTAATCTTAATCTTTATCCATGACACTAATTATGCTTGCATCTATCTAGCTTATGTCCTACCATGCTAAATGCCTTCAAAAATTACTTATTAAATTGGAGGTGCGATATTACTACGGCGTCTTAAGTGCCAGACTGGCACCGATCATATTAGATAATGTGAGGAACTATTTTACTTATAATATCACTCCGACCGATTCAATTAATCATTCTATCTAAAGCCGGGGTCTTCCAAAATGGCGGTGAATTTGATTGACCTTAGCTGTCGTGATTCTGCGCCATGTTGGAAGACTCGATTGAAAAATTACTATGCTCACGCCCGCCAGATTCACAGTTTAAATCCCCCTACTAACGTTTAACAAAATAGAGCACATAATTCCGCATACGTGCACTGATTTTAACCACCAATCTACACCCCGAAGTGACCCATTAAATATTAGGAAGGCGAACTGTGAAGAACATACCTTTCAGCCACACTCACAAGAGTGCTGCATGTTTTTTCGTCTATCCAGCGAGAGGCTCACGCCTGAATCCAAATTTCCCTCTTATTCCTTTAATTAATGCAACACGCCTTGAGAGACTTCAAATTGATGTGATAATTTTCGAGGTAGTTAATTTTACTAAAGTGCCTCCCAAGGCAAGCCTCTGAAGGCGCGTTCATAATAGCGTCCTCCAGTAACTCGCAATTTTCCCTAGTCTTTTCCTTCGCATAGTTTTTAGTCTATGGCGAGATACTTTAGCAAGGTGCGCCGCAGATACGGCGCGAGCACTCACAAGGCATTCATTATACATGGTGCAACGTTACAAATCTCGCCTGCTAGCATGCTGACAGTTCGTATGCTAATCAGCCAGTGGCAACGCTCCCACGTGACCGTGTTGTTTTGATCGTGTGTCCTCCTTCTGTCCGGTTAATGTGACTTAGAAATATTTCTGTATGTGTGATACTGATTCACGACTGCCAAGTATTGATCGTATAAACGTGTGGGTGGTGTAGAGTGCAGTCACGACTGCATAGCCGTGTGTGGTAGTGTTGTGGGTGGTGTAGTGAGTGACGGCCGGCGAAGACGGTTTTAAGAATGTGATGGCCGGGCCATGCGGCCCTGAGAGTGTCTAGTGAACAACATAAAATAAAATTTCGAAGGCATTAGTAGATGTCTTTTTTTTCTGTATAAGATGACCCCCCATTCTGGCAACGGTTCGCAGTAGCGGAGTGACAATAGGGGGGTTTGTTTATGGCAACAGGCCATCCCTCTCGAGGCTCCTGTCAAATGACAGCTCTTAAGTGGATTCTGTGCTCAACCGGGTATTAATTTCCAATTGAGTTTACCTAAATTTAAGTTAACTGGGCGTGAATATTTCAAATATTAGGTTGACCTTGAGTGTAGGAGCTGTTCGAAAAAATAGGTGTGTACTCGAAGGGTTAATAAATTTTCCAGGATTTCAAGAAATTTCATCAGATTTCATAGAACTTCACACAACTGTTTTATATTTTAATGGATTTAAAAGAATGTATTCACAAGAAGTGAAATACTTTGCAGAGTTTCAAAAATTTAAAAAGATCTTCAAATATTTTTTGCAATTCATTTGAATTTATTTGGTATTCACTCTGAGTTTTTAGTTATTGTTAAATTCATCTTGACGTCTTTCAAACTAGTTCCAAAACGGAAATAAATTTTTTCATATTTTGAATCGAATTCTTTTCAGCTTAAAAGAATATCAGTCGGGTTGAAACAGGTGAGTTTTACTTTTTTCAAGTAAATTAGGCCGCGGTAGCCCTGATTATCATAAATATTAAAAATTGTTTAATTTAATTTATAAAAGATTGTATGTTAAAAATATTGCAAGATTAAATGTTTTTTTTTCTAACTATTGAGGCATGATAACAAAATAATCAGGGAAAAGTCAGGGAATTATAAAAACGAAGTTTTACGGCCACCCTGTTTTTCATTCATTCGAAGAAATTTTCCGTGAATAAAATAATCTTTTTCCTAATTGTAGTTTTACACTATCAAATTACCAAAAATTTCTACTACTCGAATTAGTAATTTTCTACTAATCATTAGCGGCCCATTTTTCTCTTTTTCAATTAGTAGCATTTTACTAATAATTAGTGAAATTTAACTAACTTAGATTAGGATAGTACATTATTTATAAAAATATTCGCTTAGAATAATGATAGATATTTGCGTTTTTTTTTAAACTTTCACCTTTTTGTTCACTTTTCAATTAGTGAGGTCAAATTTGTGTATTACTCTCATTGTCGAAAGTAAAATATTTATTTTCAACGACTTCTTATAATAAATGGAAAGAGCGTGAAAATCCTATCGAAATTGTACTGGAAAACCATTTTTTAGTTCTATTAGAAGTGTTAAACCCCGTCAAATAGACACCAAGTATTGGCAAATCAGCCTAATTATTAGCATTCCGAAAACCAAGGAAAATTTATTTAATTTTGGATGAATATTTCATTGAATCGTACTAATACATGCGTTATACGTAAAAATGATGGCTAAAGTACATGAATTTGAATAAAAACATTCGCCTTATTATTCAAACTAAATAAATTCACTACGGTCTTTGGCATGCCAATAAATGGTTTAAGATGCCAAGAGCTAGTGATTTTGCCTTACTTTATGGGGAAGAATTGTTTTCACTTGGATCAATATTTACCGAGGGGAAGGTGGTAACATTTTTGTGATTTTTGTGGATGCCATCAAAAGAAAGCTTAGGTTTTTTCCTTTTATAAAAACCGTCTTCCCCTAAAACGTATAAGTTTCGTCATATTTAACAGACTTAGTACATTTATTTTCTTTGAAAATGACTAATGAAATATAAACAGAATCTCGTACCGTAGTAATCTCTAAAGATAATCTGAGAAGAACAAACTCGAGGCACTAATTACTCTGATGAAGAAACACAATACTTCTTAGTTACACTGTTAACGACAGTTTGTTCTCTAATTGGAAAATATGAGGATCGTTTATATTCTGTTCTTGTTATT
>CAKNWU010322476.1:0-12602 GCA_932072015.1 Andricus quercustozae
AAAAAAAAGAAGAGTTACTGATATTCAAACGTAAAATTTTAAATTATTGAATTTTATGAAACTTATTTCCAATAAAAACAAAATATTAAGTGCAGGGAAGTACATTCATTTGTTTTTGGAGATGACAGGAAATAGGAATAATGAAATCAAATTAAAAGACCCTTGTATAATAATTAAAAAATTTTAAATATGCATCGCCATAGAGATTTTTCTGCGTACGGTGAAAGGACACAAAGAAGAATCGTGCGTGCTTTAAGTGAACACGACACAGAAAGGGATGATTCTGATTTAAATGATGTAAGTGTAATAAAAATATTTACATAATTGTACAATTTGGAATTATTCAAACCCGCAGAATTCGCAATTTTTTAATTGCAAGTGCTAGTTATTTTAAAATTTCCTTATACCTGATATTACTAAATTTCTAACATTTGTGATTCAAAATTATTTAATCTTTCGTTATTGTATACGCTAACGATGATAGAAATGAAGATGTGATGAGTATGGTTAACGCCAGTGACGAAGAAGAAAATCATTATGAGACCGTAATAGATCCGAACAACGATAGTGTAGGTGAAGATCTCGATGACATGTATAATGATTTTTATGACGATCCGTACGACTATGATAATGATGAACTGTCCGACGACGGTAATGATTAATTTGCATTATATTATACTCTGCTTGCAAATATAAACGCCCGCATCAAAAAGGCCCTGTTATCACGTTTACTTTCCACGCGAGAATTAATTAATTTTTTTATTTTTATAACATCTCTGTATTATTTCAAAAAACATTTTGAAAATCAGCAAAATCCTCTTGACACACATTATTACTGTTCAAGATGTTTCGACAGTCTAGAAAATGAACGTGATCAATGCCCCAATGCAGCACAGGTTCACCAGGGCAAAACAAGCACCAGGCAATTTTGAAGATATATACGATGGTAGAGTGTATCAAGAATCATGTCGTGAAGGTGAGATCTTATTTTACCCGAAAGACATCTCGTTCACACGGTACACGGATGGTGTGCCAATTTTTAAATCTTCAAATTATTCTATTTGACCGGTGTATCTTGTCATAAATGAACTACCATACGAATATAGGTATGAAAAAAAGAATGTGATATTGGTAGGACTATGGTTTGCAGAACACAAACCTGTCACAAACTTGTTTTTATAACCTCTCCATAATGAAGTAGAAAAACTACTATAAGTTATTCATTTGGACGTACATGACGTTGAAGATGGAATTACCGTAAAGGCAATCACCATCAGTGGAACATCCGACCTTCCTGCCAAAGCACGGTTTCTAAACATGAAGCAGTATAATGGAAAATTTCGATGCCAAAAATGGAAAAATTTTCGGACTAAGAGTTGACAATGTGGAAGAGAAACAATATAGGCGAAATTTGCCAATGCGAACAGAGGCTGAGACGTTAGCTCATGCCGAAGCCGCTGACTTGAACAATCGTCCCGTTTGCGGTGTAAAAGTTTCTACGATTATGTCTCGACATGTCTGCATGTGGATCAGAACAACTGGGTTAGATATGCTATGCACTGTGTCTTTGTAGACTTGCTGAATGCATTAATGACATTATGGTTCGACGCAACTCATGCTCATTAACGGATCTCTATTTCTCGTATGATTAAGCTCGTATGATTAAGCTCGTCCGATAACAAAACATTTAAAATTCTGGAAAGCATCCGAACTTAATAAGTTCTTCTTCTACTTTTCAGTCCTATTTTTGGAAGACATCTTACCCAGATATTGTTTGGAACGCTACAAATTATTAGTGTTGCATTCCCTTTTACATTTGCTTCAAATAGTTCGTGAGTTAGGCCCATTATGGGTTTACTCTTGTTTTCCATTTGAAGATTTGAATGGAAAATTCAAAAAGTTCGTGCACGTTAGTAAATGTGCTGAACTGCAAGTGTGTTACGTTGCCTCCTTGTATACCAATACGAATACTCTAAAACAGGAATTAGTTTTGCTAAAACCAAACCATATGCTTTTTGCGAAAAATTATATTCGCGAGCAAAACAAATGAAGCTACAAATAATTGGAAGATCATTTTATATAGTAGGAACACTTACCAAGTTGCAACTTCCGAACGATATTCAGAAAATATTCACAAATAATGGAATGAAAGAAAAAGACGTCAAATTATCTTCAAAAAGTTATTCAAGAATGGACTGGTATATTCTTCAGAAATATATACTCAGTCAACAAAACAAAATTCCACTTGCGCAGCTTACAATGTCAAGGGCAGTTCAATCCTCCCGCGATAGGGATTACAATTTTTGCATAGAATCCGAATAACACCTCATGAAATTAATCTTATTGATACACTTCAGGACACCACACAGTATAAACTAGGCATTCATTTTTATCTGGGATCTTTTTTTGGGCGTTCTAATATGATTTCACAAATAGTCTATTTTAGTACTATTTTCTGCCTTGTTTAGTTTTCTAACTTCAGATTGAAAAATAATGCGAGATAGCGACCTAAACTGAGTCAGAGGATGCATTGTTTCAATTGTTCCAAACTTCAATATTATTACGAATTCCGTGAATTTCATTAATTCCTTGAATTCAATTAATAAATTGAACTGATTTAGGTGTTGACAGATGATTCTCATTTTGAGCCTATTTCAATCCACAAATCGACCTTATTTTGTTAGATTGGTGGATCAAACTGAGGTGCAATTGTTTTGTTGCGTCAACTGTTTTAATACAGAATTAAGACCTAAATCGAATCCTAGTTTTTAAGTAATCTGACGCACGTTGCTGAGCCTGTAAATACCATTGAAATTGAAAATTTTGAATTATTATAGAATATCAGATTTGTTTAAGCAGTTAATCGAATTTTTATTTTGTTTTTTATCGTATATAAGACAAGGAAACCAAACCAGGTTCACTCTTGTTTTTGATATAAATAAATCTAATTTAAAATACATGTTCACGAAATCTGTAGCTTAATAGTTAAAATAATTTTATAAACATTTATTTTATTGTTATATTTACTTGTGGCAGAAACAAGAGTGATCCAGAATCCTGAGTTGGTTCCTCTGCGTTACTTTCCTGATCAACGAATTTCGAATTATTTTCTTGAATATTAATTTCATTCAGCATTATTTTAATCTTGTGAAAAGAGTTATTCTTCTTTGAGAGATGTCAGTTGTTGGAAAAGCAATACAAATTCCCCATTTTTTATGATAGCAAAGAGCCGTGCTCTACACGGAAGCACACGTCAAGGAAGACAATTTGTAATAAATGGATTCAGAGCTGAACACATTTATATCCGAGAATCATGTTTTCCAATGTTCCATTAATATCTTCATGAATGAAGCAATATTAGGTAAATAGATATATGACTCTCGAAAAGCAGTAGGGAAATGTGGAGATGAATGAAGTTTTTTCTTCTTAAATACTTTGTTGAGAACGAAGTTATATTGCGACAATTTATAATTTATCATGTTTAAAGTTCGTGAGATAGAATGTCCTTTAAAATATCGGAAAAGAGTAATATAAAAAATTTAGAATTTTAACGCTTTCCAATATTGTATGTATATTTTTCAATCGAACCAAATCGTCTTGAAACGCATCTTGGAGCAATAAGATTCTCAAGTCATTGGTCGAGAGAATCCACTTTTTCCACTGAAACGTGTCAAAATAGTTCAACCCTTCACTCTATGCACAAAATTGTGTTTAGCCATTTGGACCAGGCAAAACACTCGTCATTTCACGGTTCGACATGGTAGGTTTGTAATGTACAGATACACTCGAAAGTTTTCTATTCTTATCCCGTCTTGTTTGCTTTTAGAACATACAAATTTCCCATTGTATTTCTTCATGGTGAGAAACTAAGCCTTTGTTGAAACATCGCATATCCTCTGTATGATTAATTCCTTGACACACTGGCCAAACTTAAAATTTGTATGATCTGAAAATCTGCACTCCGTTGACGTATGTAGCCGGAAAAATTAATACTATTTCGATGCAACAGAGGGCTTAAAGTTGGGAAATGATAGTAATTCTTCGAAAATATATGCTTTTAATTATTCGGAAGCATTGAGGACATTGTAAAAGTTCAGTGGCATTAGAATAACCTAAGCATGTCGATTGTCGGAACAGAAATAATGCCTGGTAGCAGGACAATATTAGTCGTCGAAATATTTTTTAAAAGTGTAGAGTGTAAACGGACAGTAATTTAGTTTAAGCAGGGTGTCTACCGTTTCTTTAAAAAAAAACTCAAGAACTTTTCCAGGTTTTCCAGGACAAAAAATTTAATTTTTCCAGGTACCTTTTTTTCACAGTAAAAAAATACTTTTCACGAAATATAGTAGAATTTGTAGGTCTAGTAGAACTAAAAATAAGATTCATATGCCAAATTTCTTTTACAGCCTCAAACTCTGATTTTATGGTAAAAAATCCAAATATCCCAAAAATGCCAATCCAATCATTTCTTTCAATGAAAGAATTCAATTCTCAACGTAAGAAATGAATTTTCAATCAAAATTATTAATTTTCTTTAAAAACTTTTAAATAAATAAAAAATAACCAAAAATAGAATATTTAATCTCCAGTTTAAAAAATTAATTTTACAAAAAAAGGAATTTTCATCAAAGTAGTTAAATTTGCAACCAAAGTGATGAGTTTTAAACTAAAATGGTGAATCTTCAACTGGAATAGTTGAATTTTCAACCGCGGAAGAGATGAATACATTTTTAACTGAAATTGTGAAATATTCAACTAAATTGCTTAAATTACCAATTTAAAAAAATTAATTTGTAACAAGAAAAAGGAATTTTCAACAAAATACTTACATTTTTAGTTTAAAAAAATTAATTAAAAAAATCGAATGTAAAAAAATGAATTTTTAACAAAGGAGTGTCAGTTTTAATCAAGTAATTGAATTTTCTACCAAAATCATTAATTTTTCTACTAACCGGGTCAATTTAAAAAAAAAATAATAATTTTTTAACCAAAATGGAATACTGCAATATGCAGTTTAAAAAATTCATTTTTGCTACAAAAAAAAACTAATTTTCGCCAAAATACTTCAATTTTAAACCAAAGTGGACATTTTTAACTAAAATGGTGAATCTTCAACTGGTGTAGTTGAATTTTCAACCACGGAAGAGATGAATTTTTAACTAAAATTGTGGAACATTCAACTGTATTGCTTAAATTATCAGTTAAAAAACACTAATTTGTAACAACAACAAAAAAACAATTTTCAACAAAATACATGAATTTTGAACCAAATACTTGAATTTCCAAATAAAAAAGAAACTTTCGTCCAAATAGTTGAATTTCAAAATAAAAAAGATCAATTTTCAACCAGAAATGAAAAATTAAACTTTCTAGTTTAAAAGATTAATTTAATTTGTTTATTTTCAACAAAAAATTGAATTATATCAATCCATAATGTCGAATTTCCTGTCCAAACAGACAAATGTTCAACAAAACAGTTGAATTTTCAACAAATACTTGAATTCTCAGCGCAAAATTAAATAGTTAATATTTCAGCCAAACAAAATGAATTTTCAACAAAATAGTTAAATTTTCAGCCAAAGAGTAGAATTTTCAACAAAATATGTGAGCTTTTAACCAAACTGTTCAATTTTCAACCTACGAAGATGAATTCTCAATCAAAACGTCGAATTTTCAACAAAATACATGAATTTTCAAATAAATAGTTGAATTTTTCACTAAAAAAGAAAATTAAAAAATATTGATATTCAATTTTATATTACAATTATACAAAAAATAAGTCATGCGCTCGAAAAACTAATTCCCTAACTCCTTTTTTGTTCAGCAGGGAACAAATTTCAAAACTAATTTTTTTTTTCTTTAAGGGAATAAAAATTCCAGGCTCATGAGCAAAATTCACAGACTTTTCCAGGTATTTTTCATGTAGAGAAAAACTAAAGGATTTTTCCAGGTTTTCAAGGATTTCCAGGGCGCTAGACACCCTGGTTTAAGAGAGTACATCTGGATTAGTTTCGAAATGCTTGAGAGAACTACTTCTCTACTGTCCCGAAGAAAACTCCCTTAACAAAGATTTCCAAATTCAATATAGTTGATACACTTTGTATTTGGAAATCTTTGCTAAGCAAGTTTTCTTTGGGGCAATCGTTCTATCACTGTACATCGGAAACCTGCAACGAGAAGTATGATATGTTTATCAGGCGATTTTAAGTAAAGTTCGAATTTAAAAATACTAATCTAGTATTTATGGTGATGGTTTATGAAAAAAAATGTATCTTTAATTTTTGTTCGACACTTCATCCTACAATATTATTAAATTTTGCAAGTATCTTCTGACATAAAAATATTTACAATCTCACAAAATAACATAATTATGCGCAGTGGATTTCTCACCGCCTGATACGCATGAACGATATTTAGTGAAAAGCATTGATACTGAAACTGTATGAGACAAAATACAATTTGAATTGTATTTAATTAATCGAAAAGTCTTTTCCATTTTATAATAATTTTTATTGCAAAAAAACATCTAATTACTAGATCTGCTTTAGCGAATGTTCAGTGATCCTTGGTACTAGCGTATCCGAAAAACAAAAGCAGATCTGCACTCTTCAGCTATGCTCTAGAAATTGTTCGAAAAACGATGAGACTTGCATGACTCAAGACCAGAGAGAGAGAGGAAGAGAGATCTTGAGTCTTCAGCCAAGTTTAAACAATGGGACCATTGTGGCTAAAGAACAGGGAAAACGAGAGAGATAAACTTAAAAATATTTGTTCATAAAATTATGAAAACATTTTTTCCCTGAATATACATGTACTTCCAAATGAATACCATAATCTATATAAATTGAAGTCAGTCTTTTATAATAACAGTATAATAATTCAACACCCAATTTATCATAAAATGGTGACAAACAAACAAAAATTGATCCCTTTAATGTACTTTATTTATTTCAAACTACAGAAAACTACTTAAAACCACTAAAAAAAATTTATTTCTCGATCGCCGTAATAGTCACTGTAATATTACCCGATTTTAAAATTCTCGAGAATTTTCTAAGAACGGTGGCATAAAGCCTCCTACACCATATGCCGCCAGTTGGTGATCTCCAATGGGAAGGCGAGAACCGTTTTGATCAATTACAAACGCTCGGCCGTGACTATCACGCATTTGATGAATAGGCTGGTAATCGCGGCCAAATCCAATGATGATACCATCGCTTTCTAAGAAATTATATGTGCCCAGGACAGGATGTAAGGGAGGTGGTGAGTATGGTGTGCGTGGTGACGTATGTTCGTCCCTATACCACATGCCATGGCTTGCAGATATTGTAAATCTTAATATCTTTTCTCTAGGCCCCGATTCGCTCCAACTGATGCAAACTGAAATATCGGGGGAAAGTCTTTAATGTAAATAAACCTTACAGTTATTTATTATAGGGCCAATGTGGTTAAATTTTATACAAAATTTATAAGTAATTCTTTGATTAATGATATTTCAACTATTTGAAATTGAATCTGATATCAAAGTTCCAGTGATACTTAAAAAAATACCTCGAAATGTTAAAAGACTTTCGTATTTCGCAATGTTGAAGGAAAAAAAATACCACACTTCTCATGTTATCATAATCTTACCATTATAATTAACAAGAACTGCTAAAGCGAAGATGAGAGTACCAACGAACACCATTTTTTCTAGCTATCGTATCGTCACTATTAATGAATATTCTGCAAGATATGTCAGTTTATATGTTAGCTGAAAACAGCCAGTCGCTCTTTCATTTCTCCTTTTCAATTATTCCATTCTTTCTAAATTGGTTTGGAGGGGAGCTCATTTTTATGGCATGTTTGTACATCATCAATCTGCGTTTTCTACTTTGAGGGCATTCAAATAATTTGTGTGTTACATTATATATTTTCAGTTCTTTTTGCTACACTTGTCGCAAAGTTAAGAATATTGCATAAGTATAACGTCGTTATACTTATCTCCAAAACTCATAAATTAATAAGCCTATTTGCACGACAGTAATTCTGGCTACGTTAACAGAGCATAAGACTTAATTCAATCATTTTTAATGATAATTTTAAATAATACGTTTATTTCTAAGAAATATTTTAATATTACTGCAAGGTAAGACTAAATGTATTGAACTTTTTTGATATTAGAAATGAATATTCAAAATATGTCAAAACATATATCTTCAGATTTTGATGCTATGCATACACTACCAACGGTTAGTCTCAAAAAACTAACCGGATGACCTATGAAAAATTAGCCTTGACTTTGAAAGATGATAGCGCCATCTAGAATATAAATAAAATTTGTTTTAAACCCCTGGAAAAGCTTAATAAATTCTGCCCTAGTTGAAGTAATTTGGCCATTTGAGTATTAAATTAGCACGTGTGAAAGATAAAAATTTAATTCCAATTTTTAAGAAATTTTGTACTTCAACTTCAGTACGTAGCAGAAGCTAGGAAAGTAAATTGATTAATTTGATATTTTACCAAAGCGATCTTCAGGATTTTATCTTTTATTTGATCAACCAAACGTTAGAAAATCTTCACGGGTTCATTATGGATCCCTCGAAACACGATGGGGTAGTATATTTTTAATTTAGCAGGCTTACGTCTGTTATCCAGAAAAGTGACCCCTGCTCCCAGTAGAACCGCGGTTCATCACACTATTGTTCACGACTCACGACCGTAAGATAGGTGGCTTCAGGGTACGATGAAATTGCAATAACGGAACGTTGAATTCTCCTTTTTCTCAATTCCAAAAGTCCCACGGCAATTTTTTGGTACCCCGATATCTTACAAGGTCTCGACACTGTCTGCCGAAACCACTGTTAAGGGAAAGTGCTTGGGAAAATCGTCCTGTGGAGTACTATACCGACGGTAAACTACAAAGAGGTTTGGAAAAGCTAATTTCTGGTTGGCGGTGTACCGATGGGTTTCCCTCCTCGCGGTGGCAGACGGGCAACGTGCGTACCCTGTTTCTTCGGAAATGAAAGGATGGCACTGCTGAAGACCAAGGTCCTGAGCTAGTGCGGTGTGGCACCCGGCTCCGACTGAGCTCCTCACGACGGCTGCTCTTTGGGCGGAACCTGAAAGGGTTAACCCATGAGACACCTTGGCTTAGGTGTGCAAACTATGTCCATGTTGATCTTTATGCTTGACTTGGTGGAGCTCGTCGACTGCCGGCTGGAGCAGTCTCCGCTCTGGATTGCCCGGGTAAAGCGTCCTGGGCACTAAGAGGTGGGCTTGGCTGCAGTCGGCGGTTTACTTCGGCTTTTTTCTTTTACTAGACGGAGGCCTGGCTAATGGTTATACATTCGCTGTGGTACAAATTTACGTTTGTCATAGGTTGGATGCAGTGTCAGCAGACCAGACGCTTGTCATCTGTCGGACGTTCGTCCTATGTGTATTTTTAATCGCATGGTAGCAGCGTCTGTTATTCTCAGGGTGACAAGCGACCGTCTATTCTGGATTCCCGAGCAATGTGTCTTGGTTGCTGAAGGATGGGGTTGGTTTCAGTCGGAACGAGCAGTTTTGTTCAAGAAGTGGTTCGCCGGCATTCAGCTATATGTGAACGTCGCTTGAAACTTAAGCGGAGCAACAAAGTTCCGAAGCCTCGGCCTGCTCCTGCTCGCGGGAGCATGTGCAAAGCACTTTGCTCCGCACGAAAAACTTAATTAATTTTATACTATTGGATGCGCTTGGGTGGAAGGTAGATGTCTAAGAGCAGAATGGCGACTGTGGTCGTATGTTGAGTTGTAAGAGGAATGAACACTACACATTCAAAATAACTATACGAATGCAAATTTTCGTTTTCTTGTGAAGATATGTGAGGGATATGGCCGAGTTGCGACTCATGGATTGATATTTCCTTATGACAAGTACAACTTGTACGAAAAATCGGACGTTTAATGATGATAAACTTGACTAGGACTTGGTAATTTCACTGAGGAAGTGCGATGCGGTGACGTCCTCTCAACAC
This sequence comes from Andricus quercustozae, assembly GCA_932072015.1. Lineage (NCBI taxonomy): Eukaryota > Metazoa > Arthropoda > Insecta > Hymenoptera > Cynipidae > Andricus > Andricus quercustozae. The sequence continues at coordinate 9,995 of CAKNWU010322476.1, forward strand.
AATGTAAATTCTCTAGAAGAGTCAAGTCACGTTTCGAATGCGATTGACGTTGGAGCAGATTTCTTTAGTTATCGTGGCGCTAACGCGTGTGAACTAGTCATTTTTCAAATAAACATGGCGAGATCCAAAGCAGTAAATAACGAAATACACGATTTGTATACCTCAAGAAGCTCTGATCTAATACTAATGCAGGAACCTTCTACTTCTAGAAACAGACTCACGATGATAGGAATAACTGCTAGGCGATATACTGCACAAGAATGTAAGAATCCGCAAGAAGCAATTGTGGCGCATAACGGTCTGGTAAGCGCCACAAGGCTCTCGCTATTTCGCAACAAACACTGTGTGTGCGTTGAAATGCAAAGCCCAGGCGTAACCTTCTATGCTGTCTCGTGTTACAGTAGGACTCGTCAGATCGGGACGGTCCGGGTCTCCACTTTCGATCACGCAGTTCGCATAAACAAATCTTAGCTACACCTCCTGGTAGTAACGCATAGGACTTTGCGCGTGCGCGTACCTATCACGACTGGCGGAGAAGTTTACGCGTGGGTACTATTTCCCTCCAAAGGTTTCGATGCGACGAGTTCCGATTCGAAGGGTCCTACTGTACTTCTAGTACGCGGAAGAGCCGGACCGGCATCTCAGTCTTCTGAGAAATATTCTCCGAACACTGAGCGGGAAGAAAATACTGATATGCGCGGACGTGAATTCAAAGCCGCTACATTCGGGCAGCTCAACTTTAGATAAAAACGGAGAGATAGTAGAGTAGAGACTATCGACCCTCTCAAGACCCCTCCCCCCTTTTGCCAATGGAACCGTAACAAATCGACACAGGGTGTCTGGCCCCCCCCCCCCCATCCCTTGAGCTGTTACATAATTTAAGTACGATCCCTAACATCTTACCTTATATAACCTCGTAGAATGTTTTACTCGGTTTAACGACGAGTGACCATAACGTAATTGAAATTAGAATCAAGATTAGGGATGCCACACGCGCGGAACAGGAACAGCAGCCCATCTAACAACCAGTTTTCAATATGGCCATAGATGATGAGCCACATGTAAGTTCCCCTTGTTCTCCCCCAACACTCACTAGTTAGTGATTGATTGTACATGTATTCACACTTTTATTCAACTTTTTGCAGGAAGATGTGAACATCGATATTTTCCCCCAACCCAGCCCACCACCTGTTGAAGTACAAGGACGAGGACGAAATGTTGGACTTAAAAGAAATACACTTGTATGGGCACAATATTCCACCTAGGGATATTTCCCAGCAAAAACGTCAAGCAATCCGTCTGGTGGCTACGTATGGGTCAGATTCTATTGCGACTCCGGGAATCCGAGGAAAGTCAACTTAACTAAAGTAATGAACTTAGAATTAAAAAGCAAAGCGGAAATGCGTGCACGCTCAAACAATGTTGACGAATTTAACAGATGTGTAGCCGAAATGGAAAGGGAAGCGGCCAGTGGTAGTTCAGAAGGGACGCAGTAGGGCACCGGGAAGGGGGGGGGGGAGGGTAAAAAGCATTGTTTATTGTTCTTTTGTTTACCGTTGTTTCAACATTTGTAATGTTGTCTTTCCTTATTATTCGAAATTTAAGTTATACATATAACTTACTGCATTCAGACAAAACTTTTGTTGATTAAACAAGAATTTGGTTGGATCAAACAAATAAATACATTGCTATATGGTCAATCAAATGCTTGGTTGATTGAACCAAATTTGTTGGTTGATAAAATTAGGTCGATTGTAACAAATATTTTGGTTAATCGAACCAAATACTTTGGTTGATCCAAAAAAATGTTTGGTTATTTTTTTCAATCAAAATTTATCTAGATCTTGACTTTCCAAAAATTGCATTCCAGGAATTTTGATATGCTTTTGATAAGCATCACTTGCAGCATTAGAAAACCGAACTTTTGCCCAATTTGACAGCAAGGCTTTTCCATATACATTTATTTGAGGTTCTTTCAACACTTATGAATTTTGAGGTTAGATTTCCTGCACTGATGTCACCCCTGCAAACTAAAGATTTTACTTACGATCAAAATTTTCTGGATACTGTTTCAGACCCCAGTTTTTAAAAAAAAGTTGACAATTTTACTGTCAATTTGTTTGTATCACTCACTTTTAATTACTTTAGGTAACCAAAGGTTATTTGCGCTTAACAGATTTTTTTTAGTTTGAAACAAACAAATTAGGTTGAATAAACTGTTTTTTTAAATCAGCTCAATCCTTTCTCTGAGTGCGGAAGCAAGTTATAAGCAAGATTAGCTGCAAAAATGTAAATTGTAAAAAGTATAAACATAAATTATATTTATTAATGTAAAAATATATGATATAATATCAATATGAATGTAACTACTATAAATGCAAATATTTTCATATTTATGTACTCTGGAAAAAATACTATTCTTAAAATTACGATAGTCATGTAATCGATAACCAAAGAAAATTCAATATTTTAGCCACTTGTCTCTTGAGTCTTGATTGAAATTATATTAAGACATTGAAAAAATATATATAATAATAGATATAAGCTCGTGTTTTTGTAAGAAAAATAAGTTTCTACGGCATGGAGTGATATGATATTTGGTTTTTCG
>CAKNWU010322479.1:0-13109 GCA_932072015.1 Andricus quercustozae
AGGCACGTAAATGATCTTGGTCTTCAGATCTTGGAGGACAGTATCAGGCTTCGTAGCAATGATACGTTAAGTGTCAGATTAACTTGCATCACAGCAAATGCGCCTCTGCAGTTTTGCAGAGGGGCATGGCTGCGAGGCACACAGGTATCACGCTAATCCAAGAACCTTGGTTAGTTCGAGATACCATAAGGGGATTAGCGGGAGCTGGTCTTTTTTGTTACAGGGACCCCAAGGCGGCGAAACCAAGAGCCGGCATACTGACGAAGGCAGTTAACGCTGTCCCGCTGCTTGAGGTATGTTCAAGAGACCTGATGGTGATAGCCACGGATCTCAAAGGAATAGGAAGGCTAGTTCTGGGATCGGCTTTCTTTCCGTATGACAGCGATACTAATCCACCATTGGAGGTATATACACTGGTTGAATATTGCAAGGTAAGGGGTATACCTCTACTGTTGGGATGCGATGCTAATTCCCACCATACTTTGGGGGTAGCACGGACGTCAATTCAAGACGTAATTACCTACTGAAATACCTAATCACTACTGATTTAGATATTCTTAACACGGGAACACTCTCTGTACCAGTAGTTTTAGAGATAACATCAAGAGGTGGAGAGTCTCCGATGAACCCACTCTCTCAGATCACTCACAGATAGAGTTCGTGTTGGAATCCATTGTACCCGCTGGCCCAAAATGGGTCAGAAATCCAAGAAGAACGGACTGGGATCAGATTTCCACGGAGCTAAGATGTGCACTTTCAGCGGTTCACAGGTCAATTCGAGACGTGGATACCCTAGAGATGGCAGCCAACACGTTCACGGAAGCCATCATAGCTACTTATGAAAGTAATTGTCGACCTACTAGAGTCCGAAAGGCTGGAGAGACACACTGGTGGAATGGGCAACTCGAAGAGCTTCGCAGGGAAACCAAAGACAGGTGCAGACGTGCCAGTAATGGCAATAAGAAGGAACTATGGAGCTCATTCACAACGATGAGGGATGAATACAGGGGTGCAATACGTAAGGCAAAGCAAGAGAGCTGGACTAACTTTTGCACACACATCGAGAAAGGAGCTGAGGAGGTTAGACTAGATAAGCTGCTTTCTCAAAATCCAGACGCTATTCTCGGCACTCTGAAAGTGCCCGGCGGGGGTTACTCAAAGTCGGACGGGGACACCTTGGCTCACCTGATCAATGCACATTTCCCGGGCTTTTCAACGTTTAGAGAAGTGGGGACGGTACCTCAGAGGCAACCTAAGTCGCCTGCGGCCCAACTGGGCCCGAAACGGCGGCTTTCCAACGAGATTGTCACCCCTGCCAGGGTCAGGTAGGCCCTGAAGTACTTCAGCCCTTACAAATCTACTGGCCCAGATGGCATATGTCCAGTCCTCTTACAGAGGGCTGGAGAGGCCATCATAGGGTCGCTAGTGAGACTTGCTAGGGCTAGTAGGATCGGCAGGTAGGATCGGTTATACCTTACCCAAGGATTTCCGTCCCATTAGCCTAACATCTTTCCTGCTGAAAACAGTGGAAAGACTTGCGGATAGATATATCCGCGATAAGGTCTTGTGAAGGAGGCCACTTCACAAAGAGCAACACGACTATAGGGCTGGTCACTCGACGGAGACGGCCCTAAGCGTAGCAGTAAACCTAATTGAAGGACAACTGAAGGAGAAAAGCCTCGCGATCGGAATCTTTAGGACATCGAAGGAGCCTTTAACAACACCTCTGGAGAGGACAAGAAGTATCGAGTTAGACTATCCACGAAGGAGGAATGGGTTAACGGCGACGCACACCTGCCCAGTAATGGAGACAACTGGTTTACAGATCGCTCCAGGAAGGAGGAGAATGCAGGAGCCGGAAGGAATGGAATGGGCTTCACAATCGAGTTGGGGTCCTACGCCACAATTCTACAATCTGAGATTATGGCCATACACCAGTGCGACTACAAGGCAAAGAAGTATGACAACAAAAGAAACATCCGTATCTGCTCAGACAGGAGGGATGCTATACTGGCCTTGAATGGAACAACGACCACGTCGCTATTAGTATGGGAGTGCTTTGAGGCACTGAATATGCTAGCGTAACAGAAATGTTTATAGGACATTTTGCGAAATGGATCATGAGACAGCTACTCATATCCTTTGTCACTGCCCTGCGATTGCGGGAAAACGTCTAACACTCACTGGCATCAGTGAGTCAGAGATATCAGCCAACAGCGTGGCTGCGGTCCTCTCCTTATGGAGAGGGCTTTAGGGTCACGCTTAGGCTCACAAGGGGACGCACCGGGATTACCCAAGCGTCAGGGATGTTACGGTCTCAACCCAACTAATAATAATAAATACACTGATGAACCACAACGGACTCGAGTTCCCCCTGGACGTATGTCAAGACGGGCAATAGATCAACACCATATATGTGCCTAAGATTTTAATATAACACTTTTATATCCGCATTGTGTCTCTCTACGTGCCCGCCCGTAACGTGCATACTTAGAGCAACCACTGAGAACATTTTCAAGTGTTTCTGACTCTTGCTTGCACGCTCGGCAGTTGGTATCACCTAAACGTACATTGATTATTCGCTCGCGGTAAACTAAGGTGTCTATAACGCTGTCTTGACAGGCATGGAGAGGCTTATCGGCATGTTCTATTAGTAGAAGCGTATGTTCTGCTTCCTGTACACCACTTTTCAGCACGGAAGGTGTTAGTGATGCTAGACCATGTGTAGTGTCGCTGGAAATCAAATGGGAGGCCAAGCTCCTCTGCGGCCCTATCTGCGGCACGGTATAGAAATGCCGCAGCATTGTCGACTTCATGTTGATGTACGAGTCGCATAAGAGAATCTGCACTATTTAGAACTAAGCTGGCTGTAACCAGAACCATTCTTCGGTGAAGACACTCCAAGCTTAGCAAGCCGCTACCCCCTTGATATCGAGGAAGGTATATTCGAGGTACGGAAGATCTAGGACGATGACGTCAAAGGATTGTCATCGTCTTGCATGTGCTCCGGTCAAGTTGCTTCAACTCATCGACTTTTAATTTAACTGCACTAAACGTTTAGAGCATTATAGGGACGGCCAGCATATTGGTCGCCTGGATCTTATTCTTTCCAGGTAATTCGAAAGCCCAAATTTTTCTGAGAATTTGGCGATACCTTTTTTCGAGGGCCGTTTTTAACACACTCACATTTTGGGTTTCCGCTTAATGTATTCCAAGATATGTATATGTTACTCCATTACCACGATGTTAAATGGTATTTCCCCCTATGAGTTGAACATCCTGTTCGTCAAGCGATGATGTAGTTTCTAGTCTTCCTTAGTGTAGGTGGACGCAGGCACACTTGGCCTGTCCGAAGCTCATGCCAATTCGTAGTTCTAGCGATAACTTTCTTTACTTCTTCAGCAGTAATTAGTGGACATTCTGATATCTGAAGCGTCTTCATTTGCTGATAAGTATCTCCATATACTTCCTCCCAGAAGACTCGAATCTCTTATGGCTAGGTGGATTTTTAACGGCACGTGACGTTAGGGATCTTGGTCAAAACAAAATTTTCAAAATGTCAAAAGGGTAATTCATATTTGTGTTCTGTGTCACGATACAATGTCATGCCAAAAAAATCAGCTCGATCGGACAATTTTTACTAATCGCTCAACGATCACGAAGTTTCGAAAAATTTCTTGAAATTTTGTACGATATGTGTTGAACAGCTGGGCACATCCTGATATATAATAATAAGTACATAACACGTCAAATAGTCAATAAGAAGACAGCTAGCGAGAGCTGGCGGCGGTTTGACGCTGCTGCAGCGCTAGGAATAGTCAGTCGCAGTGGTTACGGCTTCCTCATGTCCTTTATGTCGCTTATTATATAGTTTCTTTATATCGCTTATTTATATCGTTTTGTGCAGCTTTATTGAATAATGAACTGCGAGATTTTCATAAATATATGTAAGGTGTCCAAACTTCTATCATTTTTATTTTATTTTAATTTACAAATTATTTGGAACTAATTATGTCAGAGTTTTTGATTCCACGGCAATGTTCACAGAGAATCTTTCATTTTTTTTAGATTCTTAACATTTACAGTTGGGAATGCTTTTCTAAACTCCTTGACCATGAGCACAACAAATTGTTTCTGTTTCTCATTATTTGCTAGGATTTTGTTGTACTCTCCTGGTAGAGCCACGCCCGTCTCCGCAACGTCGTTCACAAGACGGAGGTTCTTTAGAATGTTCAGTGCCTGAAACTAAGTAAAAATTAGCGTGAAGTAATCTGGATCTTTCACTTACTAGTGAGAGACAACTAAGACTTCTCCCCCTTGCCTTGTTTGATTCGCGCCTAACGAACGAGGCGAAATCAGCGATTGTGTCGTCTATGGAAGAGACTGCAGGTGACCCAGATCCTCCAAAAAGGATAAATTTGGACTTCAAGACCATTTCAAAGAAAAATCTTGCTGATTTTGCCACAAGAAACAGTATGAAGTTTTTCCACATATTGAACTTGCCAACTTCTTTTCTCTCAGTTGACTCAGTTGAGAGGAAAAATTTGAAAGAGTATAAGAAGGTAATACGTCTTAGTTCTCTCTCCAGAATATTTCACGCTAATTTTCACTTGGTGTCAGGCACTGAACATTGTAAAGAACCTCCGTGTTGTGAAATATGTTGCAGCGAGGGGCGTGGCTCTACTAGGAGAATACAACAAAATCCTAACAAATAATAAGGAGCAGAAACAATTTGTTATGATTATGGTCAAAGAGTTTAGAAAAAAATTCAGAACTGTAAATGTTGAGAATCTAGAAAAAAAAATGACAGATTCTCTGTGAACATTGCCGTGGAATCAAAAACTCTGACATATTTAGTTCCAAATAATTTGTGAATTAAACTAAAATAAAAATGATAGAAGTTTGGAAAACTTATATATTTTTATGAAATTCTCGCTGTTCATTATTCAATAACGCTGCACAAAACGATATAAATAAGCGATATAAAAAAACTATATAAAAAGCGACATAAAGGACATAAGGTAGCCGTAACCACTGCGACTGACTATTCCTAGCGCTACAGCAGCGTCAAGCCGCTGCCAGCTCTCGCTAGCTGACTTCCGCGTTTAAGGTGAAGCAGGGAGCACATAAAACTTAGTTTCTAGACACAGGTGACTATATGCACTGTCTTATTCGCTTTCTGACGTGTTATGTACCTATTATTCGCAGTCAGGATTTGCCTAGCTGTTGAACTTATACCGTACAAAATTTTAAGAAATATTTCGAAACTTCGTGATCGTTGAGCGACCAGTAAAAATTGTCCGATCGAGCTGATTTTTTTTTTGCATGACATCGTGTCGTGAGACAGAACACAAATATGAATTACCTTTTTGACATTTTAAAAATTTTGTTTTGACCAAGCACCCTAACGTGACGTCTTATTTTTTGCGTCCAGTGCTGCTTGATGGTCAACAGTTTGCACTTGTTCAACGTGTGATTTGCTTTCCTTAAGTTTCGAGCAAGTGCCCTAACTTTTGGAGTGAACTTTTTATTTGATGGTATGTAGCTAATCACGCACTGAATATTTGATGCATGCCGCATCGCCGTTTCAATTTTAAACTGAAGCTGTGCAATGCGCTCGCGAGTCTTACTCAGGCGTACTGAAGTATCGTTACTTCTATTTTCCCTAAGCAGGGAGGCCTCCTTCTCGTAAACTACACAGTTTAGATTCCATTAACATTTATTCCCGATAAAAACAGATTCTCACAGTGGTTTTCTAGCGCTTTTTGATTTTTAAATTAAGGTTGTAGTAACTCGAAATCAGTTTGTGATACAAATGAGATAAAGGATAAACTAGGTAGGTATGATAATACTGCGTGACAACTGATAATTTAAAAAAAAAGTGCAAAGTGTAATATTTATTCCAGATAACAAACAGAATTCGTTAAACTTCCACTTTTTGGTTTTTGCTTTCTTTTTCAGAAAAAGTAAAGAGTCTCTGACAGCCCTTTCCTGGTATCGTTTGATCAATTAAAGTTGTGGCTACCCGTACAGGAAAGAGGCACTTACACCGAAATTTTATTGCGATTTTTGATACCTTTTAGGGGTACGAGTAGACGCTGCCCTGGGCTGAAGTAAAAAAAAGGTAAGGGCAAACTTGATTAAGAGCTTATGTAAGTGCACTTAGCGTAGTTAAAGCTTAGATGTATCAAAAAATAATTTTATGAAGGCAGTGGAGGGAAGTCGTCGTCCAATGTTCAAAATACTCGGCAAGTCCGGCACGATTGACTCTGCCGGAACCAACTTCTAATAGACTCGATACGAAATGCATGTTGACATCTGAAGGTATATACAGCTTTCTTGAAACCAGTGTTTTCTAACGGGTTCATGCAAATATTACGTTCAGCTTCCTGAGCTTCTTTCTTCCACTTATTGTCACTTGACTTGATAGTAACCCAAGCAGGTTTCGAGGGTGCTTTCTTCACAGACTCCAGCTTGGGAGCAGAGCCCACTGAAGAAGTAGAGGATAAGAAGTTTTGACGATTGCGTATGACTGGCAAACATTCGAAGGCGAACGGATGGAAGTAGTCTTTTTTTTCGACACGCGGTTTTTCTTTACTAACAACAGCTTCGGGATTTTCTTTTTTTCCTCTTTGGGTTCAGGCTACGTATTTCCGGTCGTATAACCACAGATATGTTGTCGCTGACGCTTGACTATAAACTCCTGGCTTATTTAACAATCTCGGAAGTTCTCATTCCATTCAGTGAATTATTGTGCACTTTCCCAATTTCTGATATGCACTCAATCAAATCCAATTCTGGAACTTCAAGGAATTCATTACGCAATTTCTGCATTACTCTATCGATGCCATATTTCGGTTTCTTAATCTGCAAGTGGTGGGGTTGCGGCTGATTCCGATTTTGCAGAAAGGGACGTCGTACTTTCTCCAATGCTCGAAATCTCGCTGCGTTTTTCTTTCTCTTCTATCACTACGTCATCCAAGCTGATATTCAAGTTTTCTGAAGAACCTTGAATTGATTCGTCCGCTTCTTTCGTTTCAGGTTCATCTATGATTTTTACTATAGTACTGGAAACTCAGTTCGTTATTTTGTTATTGAGATTGCTATTGCCATTGTTACTTGGACTAGGTGATCTTGATCGTGGAAAAGTGAAAGGAGACATGCCTGGTTGTAAGGGGACTGGCTGTTATTGTGCTTTTTGTTGTTGTTGCGGTGGTGGTGGTGGATAAAACAAACAATTTCTGGGGTACGGATAGCCGGAATTCATCGCGTACGCTTGTTGTGGATTTTGAATGAAGATCGGCTGACTATGGGGTATGATTTTCATAAAATGTATATGAAGTACAGAAAAAGCTCGCTGAATACTTTCGGGCAATGAAATAACCGGCTTTGCTGGTACATCATTCAACTTGAAACTGATATCTCCAATTGATTTCACAACCTCTTTCGATTGCAAGATTGCAAACAGCTTCCTCAGAAAATAAGGTGATGTTCAAAGCGTTTTTTAAGAAAGCATTAGCTTTGGTGATGGATACGAGATTACTGCAGACCTTAACTCTTTCCTTCAAACGATCACGCTCTGCTTCAAAGGATTTGATAATATTGCCCTTTTCCTGCATTAATTGGCCGACTTTCTGCTCGGCAAACGTCTTTTGCCGGGACAGGTTTTGTATTTCTGCATTTAGCTGCGCCATGTGCTCAGTGTACCTTTTGTACACCTCGTTCTCCATCTTCACTGGTTTTCCAAACTCGTCAGTGAAGTTTTCCTAGGAAATATTACTTCCTCGCCTAGAATCATCAGCAGTATTATATTTATCGTCAATAACGGATCCATCTCCTTGGGGCCCCACTGTCATGTGCTTTTTTCTCAAAATTTTTTGCTCAAACTCCTCAAAAAAATTCTTTCCCATAAGACGCACCTCATTGAACATATGGTCGTTTTGTGCCGATGATTTCAAGTTTTCCAAAGGTTCTTGAGGATTACTTGCTTGAACATTGTTGTGGACTAAATAGGATCCTTGATTGAAAGACTCTATTTCTTGGGATGTGGAATTACTAAGAATTTGATCAAGAGCCTCGTCCTCCACATCTGGTGAGACATCCGCTTCATCTGTCTGGATGTACTGGCTGAAATCAATCTGGTTATAATCAGTCTGATTGTAATCCGTCTGGTTGTAATCGTTTTGGTTGTAATATAAAAATAGCAGTTTTTAATTTCCTTTCATTAATAAGATTTAAAAAAGCAAGTTTCAAATACCATAGTGTACAGTTTTAGTACCCAAAAAGTATTCAATATGTTCTTCTATATAATCAATAAACGTTCGTTCGCCAAAACTCTCGTCACTACATGAAAATCGGATTATTTCCGTAAATTGGTAAAATGCAGTTTCCAATCCTTTTCAACTCATCCTATCAATTTACTCGTACAGCCTAGCCATCGGGCAGTGTCATGTAACTCAAAACTGAGAGGCATACCACTTTATTAGTTCGAGTAAAAATTGGTTTAGTTTATCAACGCGTTAACCTAATTTTCAGATTGCACTACCTTCACAAACTAAAAATTCTTGAAAAAACTAAGTTAAATTTAAAAAAAATGTTCTTTGTACGATATTAGATAAATATTGTTTTTTGAAGTAAAGATCAGATTTTTTCGGAAGCCGCCTGTTTTTTACTATGTATAATTAAAGGGTGGAAAGTTATAGATGCCAACCACCACTTTTTTTCGAAAATGCGTTTTTTAAATTTGTTGTGCACTTTTAATATAGGTCGATATAACCCAATTTTCAAAATCATGAAATTGTGTTTATTTTTTTAATCGATTTTAAAAGTCGGCTTACTGTCCAACGCGTATTACTGAAATGCGAGCGTTTTTCCCTCACGGTGTAAAATTTCAGAAATGCGGGTTAGCACCATAGACTTTCCCCGCTTCAATTATTTATCATTTAAGTCTCATAAATACTTTTCCCTTTATGATGTTGCCTATTCTCTATCAAAAATAAGATCATATAAGCCAGAAAATGCAAAAAAAGAAGAAAACTTCTGGTTATAGAGATCACAGCCCAAAAGAGCTCCAGAAAGGGGAAAGAGTGTAATTTTGTCACGAATAAGGAAAAGATAGGGAAAAGATTAAACATTTATTTTTATATAATGTTAAATGGCCTTTAATGATTTCTGACATTAAAGAATATATATTTTTAAATATTATATGTACTTAGGTCGTTGAAAATATATTCACGGCGATATAAAAAAGCTCAATAATATATAAAATTTGTTAAAAGTAAATGTAAATTAGAAGTAACGCTCAGCTTTTAAAATAATAATTTGAAGAAAAAAAAATCTTGAAACTGTTTGCAATCTTTTAAAGCAACCTAAAATCTCCCAAATCCTTTGAAATTTATCGAATCCCTTAATATCCCTTGAAACTATTGAAATATGTAGGAATTGCTTAAAATAAAATGTCATTTATTCCCTAAACTTCTCTAGAAATTCGCGCTCGATCATGCATTTACCTTCTGCTGCGATCTCGGTCTTTGTACTTCCACCACATGAATGCATAGACCTTTTAAAATTAAATGTCAAACCATCGACAATTTCAATTTGGCGATTGTGAGTGCTTCTTCGAATTTAACGAACACATTCTAATCACGAGTCTTGGGCTTCGCACTCGATTCAAGTATTCCCAAAATGCATAATGCGCCCGTTCACATGCCTACATTTTTATTTTCTAATATTAAACACATCGACGGCTCCACTGCAGAGTGCTCCAGTTCTGGTTCTGCCCTGCTACCACTCCAGGTTATTTTCTGTTCGTATACAGCTCTAAGTCACTTTTAAACATTTTTTCTAGAGAACAGAAAAAAGTTTGAAATCCTTATAAAATTAAGAAAGACGGTACAAAATAATGAAAACTATATTTATAAATAACTTAAGTTTTTACCTCAAAACTGTTAAAAAATATTTGCCAATAAATATGTTAATATTAATAAACATGTTATAATTAGGCAATGACTTTTCCCCATGGTCACTCATTTTGGTTATTGTTTGAAGCAATTATGAGAATAAAAACTAAATTTATCTAGAAGTAACATTCCAAGGGAATTTTCGTTCCGAAAAGATTGCCCGAGCCATGAAAAGACCTCTCCTCCGTGGCATGCACTGTACTTTTTATGGTAGAGACGCGGAAAATGTGAAGTGCGTCCTGCTGGTGGCGGATTGAGCGTGATTTCTCTTTACGAGTCGGCGCAACAGAGCGCATATAAATGTCCTGGAAAAAGTTTGCCCTTGACAGGTTTCCGCCGTTTTGTGTTACTCGCTAAAAACATCGGTATATCTCTATCTCTTTTTGACCGCGCACTACTGCGCGTGCGTCTACATTTCATACCTGATATATAATTTTGGACCTCATACCCTAACACCACTGTTCTACTATGAGGTTCAATGCTGCTCGAAAACAGAGATGCTACGCTCAATCCGCAAGCAGTAGAACACGCTCATTTTTTGCGACTACCATAAAATAGCTTTTTTTATTTGAATATCTGGATATTTATATACGTTTTAAATATTTAATATGCTTTTCTTCGACAATTTGTAGGTTATGTCATTCTATTCGTCAATGTTCCAAAATTCACAAAAATACGGTACAAAATAAATGAAAACGGAATTATAAGATTATTGTTATTTATTTTTTTAATTATAACAAAAAATTATAAGCCCTTTTTTATTGAAAAGATTAATTTATTTTTAAATAGAATGCATCATACTAAAAACTTAAATTTACGCATATTTCACATTTCTTTTGATAATTATTTCTAAATTTCTCGACTTGAGTTGCAGCATTCTAGCTGTGAAATTGAAAGAGTAACCAATTCCGTTTTTTTATTAAATTCTTCTTTAATATTGTATAGAATTGTACAATACTTTACCAGACGACGCAAAATGATCTATTTATTCATGCTCACCTAAAAATTTAAAATCGAAAAATATTACTTGCAGCCTTATACGAGAAGAACGCGAGTTGGAGCTGTATACGGATTGAACCAGAAGTGTAGCTCTCTGCAGTGGAGCCGTCAGACATAGCGTATTTAATAATCCATAACAACTCATTTTTTAATACTAAGAGTTCTAAAAAAGTTTGAAACTCTTTTAAAATTCTTTGGAATCTTTTACAATAACTTAAAACCTTTAAATCCTTTGAAATTTTATTATGTGCTTCATATCCCTGGAAATTATTGAAATCCGTGAAAATCCCTTGAAATAAAATGTATTCTATCCCTTGAAGCTCTCCAGAAATTCATTAAAACCTTTTTAAACACCTTGAAATCTTTGGAAATTGTAAACATTCATTAAAATATGTACACTGTAAAAAAAATTTCTGGTAATTTTACCACTTTCAGAGTAGGTCCGATTATTATCTACTCCCAAAGTAACGTTTTCACTGACAATAACGAATATCCACTTTTAGTATGGAATTCAACTTTCAGGTTACGTAAGTTTCCAGACAAATTATGTCAAAATACAATGCATTATGAAAATTATGAATATGTAGGTGATGGCATTCTACCCAAAAATATTCGTGTTTTTATTCAACATCGTAACTTTAGCATCTACATGAGAAATGTGAATGATGGTATACCACGTAATTATCAAAAAAATAAATCGACATATACATATACTAATATAAATAAATAAATTTGTTTTTTTAAATACAGCTTTTAACTATATTTTGTATCAATTTTGTAAATAAATTTTTCCATAATTTATACCATTCTGAAACACTCTTTGACATATAATTGTAATTTTACCATTTTTTTCATTATTCTGCGCAACTTTGAAACTTTACATTTACTTGTACGTATACTACGTAAAGAGCTGTGCCAGTACGCCGCGTTATCAATTATCAAATCGAAAAAGGAATTTTTAACTGTTTCTGTACTTTTACCAGCGTCAAGAAATTCAACACTCTGAAAGTAGGTCCATTTATTACCTACTACTTTGAAAGTCACAGATTCACAAGAAGAAACTGTACTTCTACAATGCTATGCTATAGTGTCAGTCTAAAAGTGGCAAAGTTACAAGATTGGTTGGAACTTCTAACATGCAAGTGGTTTTCACCCCATAATCAGAGTAGTAGAATTGCACCAATTTTTTGTTGGTAATTTTACCATTCTAACTGTTACAATTTTTTTATTTTTTACAGTGTAGATATCATTTGAAATTCCATGAATATAAACTAAATTAAATTCTTTCCCAAAAAACCGTTTAAATAAAATTCATGCGCTCGTTCATGTCCCTGGATTTTTATTTTTTAACATTAAAAACATAATCTGTTTAAAAATCCGTAATATCAAAATTGTAAATATTGTCATTTTAAAAAATTGTTACATTTAAAACGTTAAAAAATTGTCTGATATTACAAAATGCAAATTGTTTAATTCCAAATGCTTATAATTTTTAATTTGCTAAGGTCTAAACACTAAAAACAGTATCTACCTAAAATATATTAAATTCACCAAGTCAAAATAAAAGAATTAAGTATGGACATTTTCAAAATAAATACTGAAGAATAAAATCATTTTTAATACAAAATTGATTTATTTTTAAAATTTTTAAATGAAAAAATAATCATTTCTTGGTTTAATATAGGACTCAAAGAAAATCTTAGGTTTCCTAAGTTAATAAAAAATAAGAGAAAGTGATTTGTGTAAATTTTGAAAAATCTTTGCATCAACTAAATATTATACGAAATGTATATTTAGAGAAAAAATATTTAACATCTGCTAAAAACTGCGCTCAATTGAAAAATGTCATTAAGATCAGTTGTAAGTCTTGTAATGAAAATCGTGATTCAAATTTAAACTAAAGAATCCTCAATATGGACAGATAGGTCATCCTATATTTAAAGAGAATGAGAGAAAAGGGGGAAGTTTTTCGAGAGTAGAGGAAAAAGGGAAAATTTTAAAGAAAGAAAAAAATAAAACGAAGGGGAATAGAGGAAAGATTGTCACCCTGAGCTTAGCATGAACAAACAACATAGAGAACTTTGAGAAAAGAAAGGGAAACGTGAATTGAATAATCCTTCGAAAGTACGAGTAAGACATACGTACCAGGGT
>CAKNWU010322482.1:0-10181 GCA_932072015.1 Andricus quercustozae
TTTTTTTTCTTATATATCAGACTAAATATAATACGACCGTCAACGTGCAATTTATTTTGCTGCTCTGAATATTTAATTATTAAAATGTATGTAATAAAAGCAACGAATACATGGATATTTATGGTTTGGGCTTTGATTGATTTGCCCAAAGCTGGCGGTGCCAGTTAGGCCCCAGCTGATTTTCCCCACTCAGTACTCAACTGTTACTACACAAGTGCAAATAAAATGCCAGATGTTTACTTTGCGTATTTACTTTTAATGTTGAGTTAGTGATCTGTTATTGGCATAACATAAAATGGATAAAAAACGACCTGCAGATAAAAAATTGCGCTCCAGAGTTAAGAAGGACCGGGCAATTATTAAATTCTTAGCTCAATTTCAAAATGACTCAAGTGACTCATATGTATTATATTAAATGCTACTCTCTTAAACTGAACCAGTGAAATTGTCACTGGTTGAATCAGTATTTTGAATTATCACTGGTGAACCAGTGATTTTTCCACTTTCACTATGTGAATCAGTAAAATGATTTAACTGAAATAGCGTTACTGAATATACCAGTGACGCCAAATGATAGATTCAATCAGTGATATAGCGCTCCACGCGGTCAAGACATGAACTTCCAGTCGTCTGGTACGCGCGCGTCGCTGGTCAGGTCTTGGCATTTCTCGAGTGAAAGCGAACTTTAATTGTGTACTAGTGTTTGTGTTATAAATATTTGGCGTCTGGCCGCAATAAGCAGGGGATATAAAATGTTTCGCTTGAAAGTGGGAAGACCCTGACCACTGGGGTTTGACTTTGAGCGATACGACACGTTGAAATAACGACGGGCCTTCCCAGAATTAGGCGCAACATATTATGTATATCCCATTATATTGCAACTCGGAATTCATTTATTGTTGTGAGAATAAAGTGCGGATTCAAAAAGATATTTTTGCAACTGTTACCACACTAGTGATGAGTGATAAGTGCCATACCTAACCAGCTGACAGACGACAAGGCGTACGGCTAGATGAATACTGGCACTGAGAAACCAGTGAACCTCACTGATTAAACCAGTTCCAGAATTTCACTAATTAAACCAGTGAATTCTCACTGATTGCCCGTGACACACTTCTGGCTATTTCAACCAGTGAGATTTCACTGGAAATCAGTGAGATTTCACTGATTCATTTTATGAGAGTACCTTTTAGTTTATTTAGAACAAAGATAAAAATCGATTGTATCTATGTGTTTTAATACCTTAGTGATTATTATTAAATAATTAAGCCAAATAAAAATATTTCTTTATGAGGCATTTCATTATCTATGAATTCTTTGTTAATAAAAATATAAACAATTATATATACATCTTATAAATTTCTACTGTTGTATCATTTTGGAATTCTAATTGACAGAAAGACTATATTAGAACATTCACAACTAACCAAGAACTACTAAAATGAGAATTTGTGTAGAAATAAAAATCGTATGACTATTATTTCGTGTTTTTTTACAGAAAATATTTGAAATAAAAATGATATCGGTAAATACTTTATCTAATACATGTATCTCCTCTGTTAAGGTTTTTATTAATTTTAAAATTAGGCGCGCTTTTTAATTCTTTCGCCCAATCCGAACGTGGCCATAAACATCGCCAGCGCCCTCAGCCGTCCATTTTGCTCTGATTCTGTGTCCTTTTCGTGTTTTTGGAGTACACGTAATAGAGTAGCCGCTTTAATACTTTTAACGACAGTTTTTTCAAAACGATTTTGAGAATAGGATGGCGGAAAAACATGATCTGGACGATGAGGATCTTCATTTTTATTCCTATCAGTTAATTGAATTCATTGTGCGTGGGCCAAAAAGTGAAAGAAAGGTAGATATTTTGCCCTCATCGTGTGTTGTATTCAATAAGACAAAGGTTAAGTTGGTCGTAAGTTATGGTAAATAATAATTATTATTACTTTGTTAGGTATTTCAAATTCCTAGCTTTCCATTGTTTATCGGGATGATTTTCATGTATTGTGTTTTATATTTTCATTTGGACTTTTTACTCAGTGCAAGGATGTACTCTCGTTATCTCGAGGCTCAGGTTAAAGTTTCCATCCTCGTTTAATGTTATGATAATATAGGGCTTATTTAATTTCTTGAGAGATTCTCTGAAATTCTCTTTGGTTTAATCTTATCAAAGTGTAATCTATTCAGAAAAATTATTGTGCATAAAAAATTTATTTTTATAATTTATAAATAACTTGTATCAAATAAAATCGTATCAAGGAGAATTTATTAATGAATCTACCAAGAAATAATATTAGCCATATAACATATAGAATGAAATAAGAATTAGCACTTTTACCTCAAGAAGGAGCAAAGTTATAAAACTCTTATAATAAATAACTTTTGTTAAAAAACAATGTTAACCTGAAAATTACAATGCTTATTTTTGGGTTTGATAAATCTAGAGTATCCCTTTAAAACTAATCACGTTCAATTTCGTCTGTATACTCCATTAAAAAGAAGTACATAGGTTTGCAAAAATTATATAAAATGTCTTATTAATATAATATAAATCAAAGAAATTCCTCTTTTAGTTAATTAGGCATTATCAAGTTTGCCCAACTGGGGCTAAACTGGATGGCCTAATTGGGCATAGGCGCAACTCACCGTTACAACCCAGACCGAAGCCCAATCGGGGAGTAATTGGGGTGCCCAATTGGTGCCTAATTGGAAGTTGGGCAACCTGATTGGGACCCAACTTGGCCCCAATTGTCTTTTCCACACGGGATATATATATAAAGAAGACTGGAATATGTTATTTGTATAATAAAATGCGGGAAATATATTTTTTATAAATCATTTTACATTTTTTGTTCAAATATGAATAAATTATTATTATCTATAGAAACCGGCTCGGCTCTATAAGAAGCCACGAGCAAGAAGGAGAAGAAGAACGGTTTAGAGAGTCCCGATTGATCATCGAGGCCATTTAGGGTACCCCCGACACGGCTGATAAAGCGGGACTGCAGTGTACCCCGTTGGTGCCTCTTTTTTCAGCCCAGAGTGTTCGTTCTGGCACAAAAATGTCGAAAATGTATCCTGCAGCTCAATGCTTCTATCTGTAACTCCATACCGACAAAGTGAGCCCTTTTCTTTCAGAACGTCACAAATTTGTATGTACCGTAGCATCACCTAACCACAGAAAACCCCGGTAATGTACAAAGTGAGGTAACAGCCAGAAGGGTACTGGAACTGGGGTAAACTCACCGTGGCGACTCAAAGATTTTTCGGTGGACTCCGCTATAGAGTATAGAGGCAACATGATACAGCCTGTAATGTGCTTCCTCTAGATCTAGGGTAGTTCCCTAGAAAAAATTTTGAATCGCCACGGTGAGTTTTCCCCAGTCGTAGTTACCCTGTGCGCTGTTACCCCAATTCGCACATTATCTGTAACGCTTCTTACTGTCATTTCGGACTCCTATTTTTCTTGAATTTATACTTATTTTTGGAAAACATCATTAGCTTCTTGCGTCATTTCTGACTTTGGATTGCAAAGTTTTTATTACTCTCATACTCTTTGGTTATGTAGATATTAAAAATTGAGTATCCGAAATTTAGGCTCATGTCCGATGTTAGGTGGTCCTACGGTAACGATGAATTTCTAAATATTAAATACTATAGACGATTTTAAAAAGACTCTTATAATTTTAAAAATAGTGAAAAATGGGGTGAAGGGTCGAAGGAACTTGATGTAATATTGCAGGTGGGGACCTCGTTAATTCGTGAGAGAACGACACGAGGGTACGGGTGGGGCAGGCGTAATCTTAAAATACACAGTGACCTCATAAGTGAAAGATCCCTAAGTAATTTGTTCACTTTTGAAAAAATGGTCCCTATGTAACTTCTTATTACTTACGAACTTCTCATCTTACTATCATATCCGTGTACCCTTTTTTAATTTGATAATAAAAACAAGATGCTAGAAAATCCACCTTGTTTAAAATGTATATAATTATCATATCACGTTTCCTCATAGCTGAGAAAGGTAGAAACTAGAAACGTCTTGAATGAGGTCTTGTTTGTAGTGGTAAAGTCAGCAGACAATATAGTTAGTGGATGTCTACATTGGAGCTAGATTCTGGAAGGCGACGGAGTCACTGAATCGTGATAAACTGCTGCCGGGGATCGAAGCAGTGCAGTGTTCTCGTAAACATCAACCAAACCATCCTATAGTCAGTGTAGGCAGTAGACTCTGTAGGAGGGTACCATACATAGTCTTTTTGTTCACCGTGCTCACACATCCTCAATTCCTCACGTGCCAGCAACAGGCGGCACGCGCCTCCTTCACCGGCTTCGTTTTCCTTCTTTCACAGATAACGATTTCTTCCCAGCGTTCTACTTCAATTTTTAATTGGGTCTTTACAAAGATTGTTTTTCAAGTTTGAACAAAATTCGAAGAGAACATGTCCGTGATCTGAATGGCGATTTTTTCCTTTATTGTCCGAAATTAAAGTATCCATGGCATTTTTTAACGTAAAATGAAGAAAGTAAATTTTTTTCTTCTTGTCTCAGGCATAACTTGCAACATTGTTAGAAATATCTGAAAAATTCAACTGCTTTTCAATCACTTTTATGGTTGAAATCTCGTTCATCCATGGAATTGGAATAAAATTAATTCAAATCCTGTATTAACCCTCTGGGTACCACCTGGGTCGCCAGTGACCCGAAGCGATTCTAAAAGTTAAGTTTCTGAAAATGGAAGCATCTAAGGGGCGATAATTAGGGGAAAAACATGGGCTATCCGAAGGGCTCTGGGGCTTTCTTAATTTAACGCTGGTTTTCCTACAGGACGGTCGCAAAGTAAGTCTAGGGTCACCGGTGACCCATGGTCTGCTTCATAAGTTGAAAAGTGACAAAAAAATGTTAAGTGAATTTTTCAATCGAATATTGTTTATTTAGTTTATTTGAAAGATTTATAGTGAAAAAGAAAAATATTGATTGGAAAATAAGAGTCCAGGCTACTTTGGAGCAGGTACGAACACAGTGTCTCTATTACTGTCAGCTAAAACGTGACTACAGACAATTGGTTTACTTCTGTCCCCATAGTTGAGAAAATGTTAAAAGAGTACTCGTTAACGATGATAGGGACAATACGAAAAAATAAGTGCGAAATTCCTGGATATTTCAAAACTTCACGCGCCCCGCGCACATCTGATTTTGTGTATGACAAAAACCAAATTTTGATTTCGTGTGTACAAAAAAAAAAAAATTGTCCTGGTCTTGTCATCACTGTCACTTTTGTGAGTCCAATTTAGACAGAAAAACATCCACGGCGTGCGTCGTTTACCAGGTCCCAATATGCCCGTAACACTGTCACTCAGTGTGCGTGCGTTGTGCAGATGAGTAATTAGGATAACTACTAACTAGTTTGTATTTTTCAGTATTAATTTTTTTACAATTTAGTTCATAAGGTGCATTCTCTTATTTTTACTCTGCTTTATATCAATAAATGCAGAAGACTTTCACAAATAAGTATTTATCACCTTTTTTACCCTATTTGTTTATTTAAGTAATTAATAATGCACAATAATTTTTTTTGTATTCTGATTAGATAGCTGATACTTTGAAATTTAATCTACACTCATAGTTTGTTGAAAAAGAGCAATTAAAAAAAAATAAGAGCCAAAAATGTAAGTTTTATAATTTGGCACAAAGTGCACATTCGCTCGGTGAGATAAATATACTTATTGAAAAAAGTAGTGAAACCACTTAAACAGTTTTGTAGAGTAAAGTCTACAGATTAAGAAACCCACCGACTTTTTTCAATTACGCACGTCTAGCCTCGTATATCCGAGTGCGAGTGCCTTCGAGTCACGACGATTATCGCATCTGTTTACATTAGCAATGAGAGGATTTATACTCATAAGTTACTGCGATCGCAAGGAATTCGACTGGGGCTCATTTTTGTTCTTTGAAAAATATATTTAATCTTAAAAAATTTTAATGAAT
Organism: Andricus quercustozae; assembly: GCA_932072015.1. NCBI lineage: Eukaryota > Metazoa > Arthropoda > Insecta > Hymenoptera > Cynipidae > Andricus > Andricus quercustozae. The sequence continues at coordinate 5,989 of CAKNWU010322482.1, forward strand.
TCATTCTGTGCTCTTTTTTTTAAATTTTTTCAAAATTTAAATAGCCCTCAAGCAAATTGAAAAATTTTATAATTATAATTATAAATAATGCAAAATTATGAATATTTAGACATTTATCTTATTTTTATTTCAGTTACATTTTCGACGAATATGACTTCCTTCAAATTTAAACTATTTTTGAAATCTCGAACAATTTAAAATATGATTTTATCCTGGGCTAATTATTTTTAAAGAAAAAATAACAATTTTAATTAATATAGACAATTTTTAAAATGTGTTCATCTTTAACTTATTTATCTTTAAAGAAAACGGAGCCAACTAAGAATATCTTTCCGATGACATTTTTCTATGCTGCTTGGTAAATTCTCAAGAATTATAAATTATTTAAACAATTTATATAAATAAATGTAGAGTTTGACTATCTTTAACATTTCGTTGACTCTTTCCTACGATATTTTACAAATTTAATAATTATTAATGATTCAAACGATTTTCATAAACAAATTCAGAGCTTGGCCATTTTTCAAGGAATAGACTTTTGGCTATTTATGGACGAAAAGGCTTTGGCTATTTTTCAATTTAAATGCAATGAATTAGAAAAAGCCATGATAAACAAATTAAAAAATTAGTATCCATCGCAGCTACCTGTGTATAAATCAATCTGAAATACGGAAAAGGACTAATACTTCATTATTATTCGAAAAACTGTAAACAAGAACAGCGAAATGTGCATAAACTTAAAAGGAATTAAACATGTTCTATTTAATGGTTGATTTGAGGTATCCAAAAGTAGTTAGAAATTTGTTGTCGCTATTGGGTATAGAAAGGGATTCAGTTTATAAATAAATTCTACTACTATGGGGATTCAAAACGCGAGAACAAAAAGGTTATCGAAAAGGATTCAATAATTGTCACGTCACCATTAAACAAGAAATTTTCAAATACTTTTCAATGCAAGTCTCCTTATCGGGTTCCTATGATACTTTGCAAATATACAATAATTATTAATTATTTAAACAATGTTTGTAAATATATCGAGAGCTTGGCTATTTTTCAATCAATGGGCACAGTTTGTTTACGGAGTTAACTAAGATTTCTTAATTTTTAAGATTTTTAGGAACTTTGCCATTAAGAACTTTAAAATTTTGCTTTGTAAATTCACAAGAATTAATAATAATTTAAACAATTTTCATAAACAAATTCAGAGTTTGGCTACTTTTCCACGAATAGGCTCAATTTTTTACAGAATCAACTAAGAATATCTTTTTGATGATTTTCTCTATGCGGCTTTGCAAATTTAGAAGAATTATTAATTATTTCAACAAATTAGGAGTTTGGCTATTCGTCAACGAATAGAGTAGTTCTCGCTAGCACGGTAGTTTGCGGACTGACCCGTACAGAGGTACCGAGGTCCTTGTTCGGGCGCTGTCATCTATCGACCGAACTCTCGACCAATCGATGGATCGCTGGTCGATTTACAAATCTGGTTCGTTGCCGGTTAAATTAAAAATTTAATAAATGTAAAATATTCTTGACTGAAAAATGAAATCGTTACCGAAATAAGGTAGATTAAAGTTATGGAGATGTAGCGTACATAAAAAATGTGAAAAGTATATAATTACTCGTAATCAGGTACCCTACAATTTGTTACAGAATTAACTAAGAATATCTTTCGGATTACTTTTTTCTGCGATACTTTGTCAATTCCCAAGTATTATTCATTATTTAAACAATTTTTATAAACAAATTGAAAGTTTAGCTATTTTTAGACGAAAGGGATCAATTTTATTACGGAGTCAACTAAGAGTGTCTTTCCGATGAGTCTTTCGTACGATACTTTGCAAATTTATAATAATTATTAATCATTTGAAAAAATTTAATAAGCATATTCAGAGTATGGGTATTTTCAGAGGAATATGCTTAATTTGTTTACGAACGACTTTTCGACATTACTATGCAAATTTACAATAATTATTAATTATTCAAATAATTTTCATAAACAAATTCAGAGTTTGACTAATTTGTAGCTTTCATGAAAACATACATGCAGTATAACCTTTTTAATAATAAGTACAACTTTTCTATCTGAACTATAATATTACATTTAATGAGAATTGAAAAATACATAGATATGAATACATAGAATACATTTTCCTTTATCAAGGTTTTCTGGAATAATTTTTCTTTTACAATATATTTTTCCTTATATTTTACTGTGATTGAGCACTCAATCAAACATATAATCGATATTATTATTGTCTTGCAAGGCTGGTTAATTCAAGTCCCGTAGCACTGCGATTAAAACCTATTGTACTATGCCCTTTTATTTTTAAAACCCCGGTGAAACAGAGATCTATACACGGGTGAACTTCATTGCTAAAGCATCATTTAAGTCCTTTAGCATGAGTAAATATGCAGCCATATGATTCCACTTCACTGTATATGGGCCTGTGCAAATTTTTCTTTTACTAATGTGAGCTTAAAATCACTCTATGAATTTAATCACAACCAGTGAAAACCCACGGCTGCATGCGACTTTATTAGAAGTACTTGTATTTTCCTGGAGATTTGGCCAGAGGAGAGGAAAACTGCAGAAAACCACTTCCCGAGTCCGGACGGCAGTCATCATCGGCGTCAAACCTCCCGCTCGACATTACATAGTTAAAAAGCAGCGAATACACAAACCCGGTCGTACGTCGCAGATGGTCACCCATCCGAGTGCTATGCGATCTCGAAATGGCTTGACCTCTGGACTCTTTTTGAGTCGAGATCATTTACTATGTTTTTTTTTTAAATTATTATACTATTAAGCCATTTCCCTTTCGGGGTAGACGTGAAATGCTCTCTCTAGCGATTACCCCATGTGAAGAGCCTCACAAAATTGTTATGTGTGGTTCCCCACTTGAGCCCATTAGTATCCAAGTTCTTTGTTTCAGGCGTCATTCACTCTACTGACATTATTTTTATAAACTATTTTTCGCCACACTTTTCTGTCCTGGCATACTACTCTAACTTCCTTTACGTCTATGCATTTTTTAATGCAAGTTCTCGTTTTTCTATGGTTTCTTATGTCTCTTCGGATTAATGTCTCATTCACGGACTCTAACCATTCTTTTGGCGGTCTATCTTTGGGCATACTGCCATTTACTTTACCTTTATACACCTGTTTGGTCAGTCGTTCGTCATTCATTGTTTCAAGATGTCCGAAACACCTTAACTGATTTCTTTCTCATATGTCGCGTTAATTTTACTCTTGTCCTTTTCTTGACATGTCCATGTCCCGCTACCCTATAGTACAGTCGGTACGAATATAGAATTATGTATGATCATTTTAGATTTTTTTGATATATTTTCATTTATGAGAATGGGCCTGCTCTACCGATAACCTTCTAACCCTCATTTATGCGCCTATCTAACTCCCAATCTATTTTTTCATCATGACCTTTGTTTTACTTACGTTGATTTTGAGGCCCATGTTCTTCATGCTTGTATTAATTTTATTCAACATTCTTTTCAAGTCCTCGATTGATTCTGCCATGACAATCTTATCATCCGCGAAAGCTAACCTTCTTCGTGCAAGAGGGCCATTCTTAGGCACTTATCCATAAATATGATAAATAGCCATGATGATATAACGCATCCTTGTTTAACGCCTTGCATAATATCGAACCAGTCACTCAGTTTCCCATTAACCATCACACTCGCTTTGCTACCTGCATGTATTGTTTTTACTTCTTGTCGGAGCCATCCATTGACTCCGTACTCTTCAAGTATTTCCCAAAGTTTACTTCTATTTACCCTGTCAAATGCTTTTTCTGGGTCAACAAATGCACAGAAAACTTTCTTTCCTACTCTTAAGCTTTTTTCTGTGATCTGTCTTAAGCTAAATATCTGATATGTACATGATCTTTCTGGCATAAATCCACTTTGGACTTCCCATATCTTTTCTTCTGTAATTTTCATTACCCTACGAATAAGTATTTTTGAGTATATTTTACTTACGGTACTTAGTAAGCTGATACCTCTGTAGGGGAGAGTCCGGCAGTACCGTCACCTTAAGGTTTATTTAGAATAAATAAAATCTGCCCGCTGTGCGGGCATATTCTCATCGCGCGCTATGCGCGCGGCTCGCAAGTTTGAGCGCGCCTAGGGCGCGCAACTGTTGGTTCTCGCGCTACGCGCTCGTTCTTTGT
>CAKNWU010322517.1:0-12031 GCA_932072015.1 Andricus quercustozae
TATTTAAGAAGTTGAATCTCAATAAGACATTTATCATAATGCATCATAAAATCGATCTTTCCAAGAGTTCGATGGCAATCTAGGACATAGGCGAGAACATATAGTATTATCGCCACAGCGATATGAATTAATACTTTTTCCATATCAAGTATAAAGATACTAGAAAGTTAATAATTGTCATTTAGAGTTAGAAAGATTGATATTTTTATTAGCATATTGAGTTAGGAAAAAATGATATTCTCATTTAAAATAGGAAATTCAATGCCGAATTACGTCATATGCGCTGAGTTTCATGTGGATGATAAAAATCCTAAATCTCACACTTTTTTTATCACAGGCAAATATCTCCGTTCTTTTGCTCTGGAGACCCGCTGAATATGTTGTGACTTGAGCATCATTTAGTTTTTAAATTTATAATTTGGTTTTGGTCTCTAGAAATGCTTTTTATAAATTAATTTTTTTAAAATTTTATGATTCATACACAGACCAGAAGATATAATCGGATCAAAATAAAATTCGGAGGGCTAACTTCTGTTAGCGCTATAAGGATCCACATAACGAAAATAGGAGATTTTCTGCCCACTTCACTACTTTTATCAACCTGGATCTGGATTTGATCTTGAAAAGGTTCGGTTAGGAGAAATAATTCGTAATTATTTTTACCTAGATGTTCAATAACTAGAAAAAATTATTGAGGCGACCTGAGACTTTATTTTATTTTAACACTTGGATTTACATTATATTTGGAAATTTTCATTTTAAAAAACCCATATCCATACTATCTACCCCATACACTCTGCAGCCGAAGTTTTATTTGAGGCGCTCAAATTTTTTTGGATTTTTGACCAAGGAAGCAGGAAACTGCAAAAAAAAAATTTCCGAACGCATTCGGTTGCCGACAGTGAGCAGCTACTGATTACTACTATCCCATGTAATCCTTTTCATTATGATTGTACACGACCTTAACTTGACGTTTGTTTAGCGCCTGGAAAGGTCTAACATTCGACATGTCTCCCGCGGCCAACTTAATTTTCCTCAATTCATGTATCTAAAAAATAATACGAATACAAAATAATATTAGTAGATAGAATCTCGAACACATTTTTGTATCTATTTTCAAGAAACATAGATACTCACCAGGCCTTCGGGAATTCCATTACCAAAATCATCTATAAACCAAGTCACAGATTCAGAGCATGGTGGATAATCTAAAGAGCCTTCGTAAAAAATAAAGGCTCCTGCTATATCATCGATAATACTTGCGAAGCGAAACGGGGGTATCTCTGCTGTTGAATTTGTAGATCGCACCTTATGTAAGTTTCTTGCCAGGTAGTTATACGAAGGATCATAAGTGTTATATTGGCTCTGAAATTTCAAGCTTGCTTCAATCTTTTTATTCTCTTTCTATTTTAGGGTATATTAAGAGATTCCTAGGGCTTTTATAAGATATTCCACGGATTTGAATGATTTTAAGGGATTTAAAAGATTTAAAAATATTGTATTAAATTTATAGAAAGTGAAAATAAATATGCAAAGGTTACATAATAACCTCCGTATTTTCTCACTTTGCGTAATTGCAATACAATATTTTTATGGCATTACTTACAATAAATAAATAATCTATTGATGAAAAGTATTTTAACAAATTAATGTACACTTCTTACCCAGAACCACATGTTAAATACTGCAAGACCGCCCTTTTGTGATTGAGCCTTCCCAAATGATTCCAAATCGGCTCTATAGAAAAACATATGCATCTGCACCTCCTGCCTATTCAACACAAATTATGATATGAAATTTATTTTTGAACATTTTTTCAGTGTAGACAACCATAAAAATATCAAGAGAGAATTTTTGACCTACCATATTTTGTTTTTCATCAGAGGATCCTCAAGCACCTCAGCAGCCCACTTTTTATTTGTGCGGTTAAAAGAAAATTATTATCATGATTATGATCTCTAGTGATGGTGACATTAATTACACAATTCATTTGAAGAAGTGAAATTTTCATTATTCGATTTCTTAATGGAATGGTGTACTAATGAAGGAGAAAGATTTTAATTATTTCACTAATGAAATAGTGAACAAGTACAAGTTCATTTTACATATTGAAGTTATTTAGTGAAACATTTACTAATTCGTTGGTAATTTATTTCGTCAAACAATTAATGAACTTTCCTTGTCGATTGTTTTTTTATAGAAAATTCAGATTCTGCGGTATTATTTTTAACATGTAGGGGAAACCACCCTACAATAGATAGTAAAAAATTCAACAGCGTTTTAACTGCATCAGTTTCCAAAAACAAAGAAAGGTTCTCGTTTTTAAATAAAGCTTACATATTCAATTGGGCATTCCTATAGAAAAAAAATATCACGAAATTAATCAATTAGCTGCATTAAACATTTTTATTAGACTTGGTCAAGTGTACGATTTTGACACGTCTATCCATCAATAGATAATCGTTTCTGGTATTGCTCCTGGGCATGATAAAATACTCAATTCTCGATAATTATAATTTATCATTAGTATACTTACAATTAAAATCAGTTTACTGAGTAAATAATAGTTTAAACCATGATTAGATTAGATTGGTACGATATGTTTAATCTTCCTTCCATTTAACCTGACTTGCGATGACAGAAAAGTGCAGAATTTTTACATACCTTAATCCCAAAAATGATATCTTTTCCGAAAGATTCCTTAAAACACAACTAAACATTACGTGATTTTTAATAAATAATAATTTACACTATTTGCTTGGTTTATTATTTACAATAACTTAAATTTAAAAACGTCATGAATCAAAATAAACAAACAAACACAACCTTTAACTTAAAATTGCGAGACAGTCGCAGAGCTGTCAATTTTGATTTTGAATTTTAACAGTTTTTGTATTTTTACGATTATCTACTGTTGGTTATCTGCAGTTGGAAAATGTAATTTACGATAAAAAGTCCTTAAATATTCATGAATATTAAAGAAAGACCTCTTTGTATCAATAAATATTGTTCATCAAACTTCAAGCTTTGATTCTAATGTATGATCATGCTATAAAAATGTTTCATTAAGTTAAAAAGTATGAATGAAGAAGAGGCGAAATTTTTTTTTCAGGTTAAAAATTAATTTTTTGCTCTCATACATTAATGAATTATAAAATTTTAATGAAACTTCGTCAGAAAATACAGCATACTTGCTCAAATGTTATACTAACAAAAGTAAATAACTTTTTTTGTCAATTTTCCAGTTAATTAAGATTATTTACTGCAGATCATTATCTACTGTAGGGTAGTTTCCCCTATATGTAAGTTAAAATAGACTAAGTGCGTAAATAATTTTTGTGTTTCAATTTTCAAACAATAGCTTGTGAATACCTTATGTAGGTGGAGGTGTCGTAGTCTATTTACAAGGTACAAAATATTGCATTTTGATCCTGTCAATAGAATTGAAAATGCTACAATATTACGTTCTGTGATTAAACTTGTCCATTTCTCATTTTCTTGTAATTCAAGTAGTAAAGTATCACTAGTACAATTAGAAACTTTCTATAAATTAAGTGTTAGAGATTATTTACAAATTTTGGAACACTTACCTTTTCTGGGGCCCAATGAAAAGTCGTTTTTTCAAGAACGTAATTCCCATGAAGAGGTCCACCAGTTAACCTTGGAGGTTCACCAGACCAATCAGCTTTCATTTCCACTGTATTATAGGACAAGTAAAATATTGTAAAAAGAACATGATGCAAAATTCAATTCATAAATGAAAATAAATAAGATTTAATACCAGTGTGACCAGTATTCTTTATGGTCAATTTCATTGGTAATTTCTGAAAGTCTGTAAGTTGAAGTGTTTTATTATACTCAGGAAAACCAGACAGGCCAGTTGGCTTAAGAATGATGGGCGATTGATTTTTTCCATTACATTCCGGATATTTTTTTCCCCAGTTTTTAGCATCCTTATAACTGAAAGCGTCTGTGAGAAACAAAGAAAAAGTATGAAGCTTTGTAATAAGAAGCAATTATCTAAATTGTAACTTTTATCATTTGGGTAATTTAGAAAGAATGAATGCTTTTTTATTCTTTAACATAATATAACCATGTCTCTAATGTGCACATAGTTAGATTTCTTTTTCTACATCAGAAGTTAGAAATCACATTAAAATTTGTATTTTAGTTTAAAAAAAAAGATGAAATATATTCGAACAAAGGCTTAAAAATCTTACTTACCTGCTCCTAAGATGAGGCTGAAAAGAATAGTCACTATGAAGTGCAGCTGATTCATTTCGAAGCTCTGCATACTCTAAAATCCTACGAAGAGAACAATATTAAAACTGTATTTGTAGACGTTAATTTAAACTTCTTTCTTGATTCACTTGAAGATCCAGCGGTGTGATGAAACAATTGTAAAGTCGACCAATCGGATGCTTGTATCTTGAAGAAAGACTTTACTCTTGAAAAAACGACTATATATAGACCGAGATTATTATTTTTTCAGCTTCTACTGTACACATGATTGTGTAAATTAGGTTTTGCACACGTTTCTAAAGTTTGTCACAATACTTTAAAGCTGTGGAGATATTTGGAAAATACGTTTTAATTCATATTCAATCGCTAATCATGAAGAGAAATTTTCAGTTTCAACTTGATTCACCTATTATTGACGATTCTCAATCAAATTTACAAAAACGTCTTTTTTATGGAAAGAACGTTTTAAAATTCACGCGGCTTGCGGAGCCTTTAAATATAATTTTTTTGAAGAAATCAATTTCTTTGTGCATTCGAACAAATTTTTGGGCGATATGCATTCAACTTGAAAAAATTGGACCAGCATTCCTAATTATTGTTTATTTTGGAGACCTAATATTTAAAATTGTTTCCTCTTTGAGGGTTCAATTTGATAACTTTCAACCAGAAATCTCTCACTAGTCTTACTTCGTACATTTTTCAATGAAAAATTACTATTTTTAATTTCTGTATAATATAATATTGCAAGCGTTTGAAATTAAAAGAGAAATAATTTATCAATTGGAAATGTGATTTCTATAAGCAATAAAAAATTGGAATTGAAGATTCTTAAAATATAAAAATTTGATATTCAATGATAATATGCTGCGGAAGAATTCATAAATGAATCATTCTCTTTGATAATGTAGGTTTCAAAATAATTGTTTGTTGCAAACATGACGTGTCTATTACATATGAGTTATCTACTACGCATCAACAAATATGAAGATCTAATGATTTTTTCCTAGCTATTCTAATGTATCTGTCCATAATATGTATGTTTCGTCCAGAATGCATAATTCTGAAAAAGTATAATTTTCTACTAGAAAACATTTTCTTGTGAATCTCTAAATTGTTAGTCATCAAATTCGATGCATTACAAATTTTAAATTGTACATTCTTTTTAGTAATTTGGAAAGTCTTAATTTTTTCCTGCATTCAATTTGCTATTCTTAGGATTTAGAGGTTTGCAATTTTAAATTTCACAATGAAAGCTGGCTTTTGATTTGATACTGTATGTTTCTGACAACTTGAAATTTGAAATTAGTCAATTTTTAGTTCTGTATATACCATGTTTCCTGTTAGGCTTTTATCGAATTGCGTAGTATATCTATGGATTTATTTTTATCTTCAATAAATTAAGGTGATATAGGTTCAGCGTAAGAAGAATTTTTTTTCATGTTAAGGTGACGTAACCGATTCACAAGTTTTACCATATCAGAGGCCTCTTATTCTTTCAATAAAGTGGACAATTATTAATTATTTAAATTTTTCTAATTTAGATTAAGAGTTCGTGGATTTCTAATGGTCATCCTGAAATATTTGTATTTAAGAACTTAAATATCAATAAGACATTTATCATAATTGTATCGTAATTGCAACAAGAATCTCAGTTGCTAGTTCATAATAACTTCGTAGATGTAATAACGGGAGTAACGCTTAAAACAAATAAAAGAAAAAAGTTATGGCGTAAAGTATTGATTGCACATTTTCAACTATTTACTTATTAATTGTGAAAATAATCGCAATGAAGATTATTTTTAGAAAATTTAACTTAAAATAAGTTTTTGTAAATTTTATTCCGAATAGTCAATATTAGGTGAATTAAGTTGAAACTCAACATTTCTGTTCACAATAAACTATAAAATACAAATAAATAATCACTTTTAAAATAACTTCCCCATAAGTCTGCTTTATAGGGTCCCAAAAAACTCAATAAGTGAAAAATTGGATTTTAAGAGTTTTTGGCGCATTTAAGATTTTTTGCGGTTTTTTAGATTCAAATTATTTTTCGTGCATACAATATTGCTTTTTACTGATATTCAGATGTTCTCATTAATTGTTTGAATAATCTAATATTGTTTTGCGCAAATTTCTCTTTGAATAGAGTTAGAAAGTCGCAGTTTTTTTATTTTTTTATCTTTTTTCAACTTTTCAGATAGAGCGAGGCAATAGCCAATTAAATCTTGAGAAATAACTGCTAAAGCAATTTATTATTGTTTGTAATCATATTATCATAGAATAATGCTAGAAAGTTGCAGTTTTTTCCAAAATTTTCCACAATTGTCCACTTTTCAATTAAAGTGGCGCAATAATTAATTCAAGTTAACAAACATGATTGTTTAAACAATTAATTATCATTCTTAATAACATTCTCTTCGAAATTTGCAGTTTTTTACTTAAATATTAAACTTTTTGTCCACTTTTTATTTAGAGCGAGTTAAAAATTAATGAATTTTGGCGAAAAAAATTATTATTTTCATTATATATATACTAATGCCAGGAAATTTCGAATTATGCTTAAATTTTTCACTTTTTTACGATTTGTCACTTAGCGAGGACTTCATTAATGCAAGTTGACATTTTTAATTAAAAGTTTTACAAATATAGACATAACAAATTTAACAATATTTCCGTAGGATTCCAATTTAAAAGTTTGGAATGTACAATTCTAAAATAGTCTTATCTTCGATTCTTCAACTTGAAAATTCCACTGCTTGGTTCCAAATTTTACTTTTTTTTGGTTAAAGAATAAACTGTTTGGTTCAAAGTCAAACTATTACAAAAAGTGTTTTTACTGCAGATCCGTAATTTCAGTCGAAAATTCAAATCGGCTACTATTCTTTAAAAAAATGTAAGCATTTGTTAGAAAATGAAATTTTTTGTTAAAAAGTCGTACTTCATGGTTGAAAATTCAACTGTTTTGTTAAAATTTCGCCTTTTTGGTAGAACATTCATCATCAGGGTAGAAAAGTTATTTTTTCCAACTATTAAATTCAACTATTTTGTTAAAAATTCGTAGTTTTTAATTGAACTTAACTAATTGAAATTTTTTTCTTTTGGTTCGAAAATTAATTTTTTAATCTTAAAATTACACGATTACATTTTAGGATGAAAAACATATCTCTTTTATTTAAAGATTTAATTATTTGGTAAAGTATTCATTCATTTGGATGAGGATTCAATTATTTTATAATTTTGGAACAATATTACGTTTCGTTTCTATGTTTTACGTTTACACTTACGTCTATTTGTATTAACAACTGGTATTTCAAAATAAAAATCATTGAATTTCGAACAATTAAGGTCACTTTAAAAACCTTTTTATGTTATATTAACGTTTTTCAATGAAAAAAGTTATTTTAAATGATAATCACCAGATTTTAAAGAATATTTCCAACTTTAATAAAAAAATTGAATTTTTGGAAAAAACACACAAGCTATGGAAAAAATAAATAGACAAATGTTGTTCACCCGGGAAAGAGCTACAAATTTGTTATTAACTATTTTAGATAGGATGCGTAGTTTTTGTTTTAATCGTGAAAAATAACATTAACATTTTTTTAAAAATTTGGGTACATTTTTCAGGGTAGCTGATAATAAAATTTGATGCAATCGTTTAAATGGTAAAAGTCTTTAAATTTCCCATTTTCACGTTTTTCATGCTTATACACTTTTTTAAGTTACTATATACAGTCGTAAGTGAATTTATCTATTTGTATCGAATATTTAGTTTTCCACTATTGAATTAGGAAATATCCCGATTTCCTTTAATATTTTTTTATTGTTTCAGATCGAATTATTAAAAATTAAGAGGCTCACAAACAAATATTTATGATTTTCAGATTTCAAAACTGTAATCTTACAAAAAAGATAAAAAATTATTAATCTGTACATCAGGATGGACCGAAAAAACAAAATGTTAAAAATTCGAAGCTATATGAAAAATTAGCAGATAGGGATCCTAAAAAGAATGATTAATTAATAATTAAAAATCGATCGATAAACGCCTCGATCTTGCGCAAGTAAAATATGTTGGAAAAAATTGTTTTCGTAATTTTAATATTTTCATGGATACTCATTTTTTTACGTATCTGGGGAAAATAACCGTCTTAATGAATTGGTACAGCTTTTTATTTGCTGATCTGTAGTAGATAACGCCTATCTAAAAAAAACCATTTTCAACCAAGAATTCTGGAACCAATCGAATAAAATCAGAATTATTTATTTCTTGAAATTTTTCTCATTAAAGTATTGTTCAACCATAAATGACCATGTTTTTGACATCTTGAATTAAAAATTGCTCAGATTTGAAAAACTTACATTTAAAATAGATAAATTTCATAATATTGAATATTGAGATGATTTTGATTTTAAGCAAAACTTCAGTAGAGATAACGCTGGATCATTACCAAACAAACTAAAACATATAAGAAAGTCAACAAAATGCAAAGAACGTATTAATAAAACAATGGTCAGTATTGCGTTTTTAGGATTTTTTGGCTCAAATATATTTTTTTAAATTACAAATTCTGCTAAACGTGTGTGAAGACCATTTTTTTTATAAACCAAGACAAAATTCAACAAAATTCAACAAAATCATTCCAAACTTGACCAGAAAATCAATCTTATCTTAAGGCATTTTTTGTTGACAATAGACCCCCGTTTTAACCCAAAATATATTAACTTTTGAAGTTTTCCCCTAAAAATCAGGAAAGCTTCTAAATCATACATGATAATATAATATTATAAATTTAAAAGTATATAATTTTATACTTAGGGCATTCCGATTTTGAGAGATGGAATTCGCTTCATTCCACTTTACAATGCGACAGTTTACTAGTTTCCTCTTAATTCTTTGCGTTATTATGATGTACTTGATGTTCAGGGAGTTTTTCGATTTTAAAATTTAAATAATTAAGGAAATTCCGCGACTTGAGATAATTCAGATAATTCAGGGAATTACAAGAAATTTGAAATAATGCAAAAAATTTAAGGAATTTAAATAAATCAATCAATCCATCAATCAATTCAGTTCACATTGGACTGTACTGATTTGAATTATTCTGAATTATATTGAACTGTTTTGAATGGTTTCAAACTGTTTCAGATTCCTTTAAATCCTTCTAACTTCCTTGAAGTGTTTTAAATTCCAAGATTTTCAATAATTCCGGAGTTTAAAGGACTTTAAAATAATACAAAAACTTCAGTTTATTTAGACGAACTTTTTTGAATATTTTTGAATTGTTTGGGACTGTTTTAAACTCGTTCACATTTCAGTATTTTGAATTCTTCTAACTTCTTTGAAATCTTCTGAATTCTTTGAAATCTCTAAATTCCCCAAAAGAAAAAAAGACGCTTTTGCCCCACCTTCAATTACCGCCTCCAACATCCCCCTTCCTCAGTGAGCAAATCATGCCTACCCCGCAAGGGATATGGCTTAATGGTTAATATTAGGTGAATCGATTTGAAATTCAACATTTCTCTTTACAATTATTAACCATAACATTTGTTCAAAATTATTGAGTGTAATTATTTGATGTAATCCATTCATGTATTTTATTGAGGATTCTACTACATTGTTGAAATTTTATTTTTTCCGTTTATTTCAATTGGTTGAAAATTCGTCCTTTGGTAGAAAATTCATCTTTGATGGCAGAAAAATAATTTTCGTAAAAAGCTGTTTTTGGAAAATTCATCTTTTTGGGTGAAAAATTCAACTGTCCTCAAAAAACTCGTCTCTTTAGCTTGTCAGCTGTTCTGTTTAATCGACTTTTGTAATTTTTCCGTATTATTATTTTGAACGTCAATATAGGAAGGTTAGGTTCATTATGTGTGTAAATAATTATTTTTTTTCATTTTCAGGTGTCGTAGCCTGTTTACTAGTTTCATAATATTACATACGGGCTGCGTCATTCATATACTGATGCCTCTTATTTAAAAATAAATAAAAAATTAAAAGTTAAAAATTAGTAATTAGTTAAATCTTTCTAATTTAGATTGAGAGAGATGACCGGAAAACATTTTTGCAAACCAGAAGATACCAGAAAATGACTAGGAATTTTTTTTCGTAGAGCAGGGATCACATTCTGTAACCAATTCCTCTTATTCATTATTCTTTCATCACGTTTTTTAAGCTGCGAATAATTTTTCAAGAATAATAAGAGAACTTTTAAATAAATAGGGGTAATTAATAAATTATTGATGCTTTTAATAAATTATGAGTAGCCTAGAGTAACTACCATCAAAATAAGAAATACTGAATCCACTTTTAGACGATTTGCGCAAAAAACGTAAAAAAAAGACAATCTCGCAGACATTCTTATTGAAAACCTTATTATTTTTTCGTTACTTGAAGTTGCTGTATATCCTAAATTTGGAATTTTGTAAAATTAAATCTACAAATAATCCTTCTTCATAACATACATCATAGAAAATATTTTTCTATTTAAGAAACATTCGTGCTATTTAAATACTCTCACGCGTTTAAATTAACACTTTTAAATTGTATAATTAATTACTTAAAATATCATACGTTTTGTATATTTCACCTTTTCGCTGAAAATTAGTATTTATTTTTAATAATTTCAATACAAAATCATAAAGTTTCGAAGACGAATTATTATTTTCAAAAATTTTATGTTTTGCTAAAGTTTTCCAATGGAAATTGGTATTTTTAATGAGAATAACAATTTACGTTATTATATTTTTTTAGTACTTTTTACTGAAAATTCAAGTTATTTAACAAAGATCATCAGATTGGAAAGTTTTATAATTTTTGAACAATTTTACATTACGTTCATATATTGTACGTTTATACTTATGTTTAGTTGTATTAAAAACTGGCATTTTAAAATAAAAATCATTGCAGTTCGAACAATTTAGGAAGTTTGGAACATTTTCATGTTATATTTTTCTGGTGATTAAAAAAATTTCAATGAATTTTCAAGATCTTCAAAGTTTCTCAAGGGATTTTAAAATATTTCAAAGGATTAGAGATATTTTATGGGATGTTAAAAGATGCCAAGGAGCATTCACGAGGTTTAACATTTTTAAAGGAATGTCTACGAATTTGAATGTTTTTAAGTCTGTTTTGAAGACGTAACATTTAAAATTGTTACATTTTTCAGGGTTTAATTTGAAACATTTTCCAATCAGAGTTACCATTTTTAATTTTCAGATAATCTGATATTGAAAGCGTTTAAAATTGTACAATTTTCGCTTCGTAATTAGATGATTTAAATTTTAGACGTTTCAAATTAAAAAAATTCTAATTTATCAAGAGTAAATGTGGTTTATATAAGTATTAAAAATTTCGAATTGAAGATTATGAAAATGTAATTATTTTAAGTTTAATGATATTTGGCTGTGAAGGAATTCATAAATGAACATTTCTCATTTTACTGTAGATTTTGAAATAATTGTTTGTTGAAAACATCTGCGTATGAATTATTCCCTACGCTTCAGCAATTTTGTCTAGGCTTTTATTTTATTTTTTATTTTTTAAATTTTTAAACTTTGGAATCCATAACTCTAAAAAAGCATAATTTTCGAGTAGAAAATATTCTTTTGTAAGTCTCTAAATTTTTAGTTGTTAAATTCGAATTATTATTAATGTTAAATTTACATTCTTTTCAGTATTTTCGAAGTTATTAACTTTGTTCGTGCCTTCAATTTGCTGTTCTTTAGCTTTGGAGGTTTGAAATTTTAAACTGCAAAATTGGAAGATGTCTTTTGATTTGATACGGTA
>CAKNWU010322530.1:0-13364 GCA_932072015.1 Andricus quercustozae
AGAGAAAGGGATGGGGAGGAGTTAGGATGGGAGAGGAAAAGATATATGCACTGGCATACGCGGACGATATAGTGTTCATGGCAGAGGATGAAGATGAAGGATGAAGGATCAAAATATAATAAATGGTATAAGATGATAAAAAGGAAGGAGTTCCAAACTAATAAGAAAAGGGATGGGTAGAGAGAAGATGGACTAGAATAGCAAGATTTAGATGGGGAAACGTGGTACGGGAGGGGGTGTATTGGGAAAATGAAGAGAACAGAATGTGCAGAATATGTGAATGGGAGGAGGAAACATGGGAGCATGTATGGGAAGGATGTAGGAGAGAAATGGAAGATAAAGAAACTGGCAAGAGAATGCGGTAAAGATTCTAGGGGAGGATGGAATGGGTGAGGAGTGGATGAAGGAGTTGGAGGGGCTAGAGGGGCGAATGAGAAAGAATGAAAGAATGGATGTGGAAAAATGAAAAAATGAGAATGAGATAGAAGAGAAGAGGAATTGAAGGAAAAAGGAAATGGAAGTCGCATAGATTAGAAGCGTAAAGATCTCCAAGTAGTTACAGGTGGTTATTATGTAATAGTGCATGTAGATTAAGATGCGGATGCGCTCGCTCTCACTCGATCGCTCTATCGCTTTCGATCGCTCGCTCACTCTTCAGACAGTAAAATTACGCTATATTAATATAGAAGTAAGGAGCTAGATATAAGAGTTGATGTAAATAGTTATAAATATTTGTAAATAGTAAGGATAAGATAATATGGAGCTTGTAGATGGTCTTGAAAGGAACGTAAGTCATGTTAATCCTTAGGGGACACATTATACATAAAGAAGAAGTTTAGACTTAGAAGGACAAGTCTACAAACGAATTTAGAAATACTTACTATTTAAATTACGGTCTTTGCTTTGCAAATCCCGTGCTCCGTGCATAAGACATTTCCAATTGCCAATAATCTTCAACGTTTTTAGAATGAATAAACTTTGAAGGATTACAATTTTAAATTCTTAAATTTTGAACCAGGGGCATGACACGATTATTATGATTATAGTTCTCAATTTGAATCAGCGTCGATCGCCTCTCATCCAATTATGTTGTTTAAATTTAAATATAATATCAGAATTCATGAACTTTATCGAGTATATTCACATTTATAAAATATTAATCATCATTGTCTGATCGCAATCGAAAATTTATAATTATAATATGTCTGATTCTTAATTTGATTGATTTATTTTTTTTAAATAAACATTTTTTTAATAATTATGATCTGAAAAAATAGAAGTTTTCAAAAGAATTACAATTAAGAATATATTTTAGTGTTTCCTCTTGATACGTTGGAATATATTGAAACTCATATACGAGAAATAAAAATCTTTTTTCAACAAATGTGATAACGGAGTAAGTTGGAATCTAAATTGATATTTGCTTTCGTGAATTATCATACTTTTACCGGCCATGCTCGGGCAAGAGGATCTGCTCGGTTCTGCTTTTTAGCGAGCATAACGACAAAACGATAAAATACCATCCTTCAAACGGACCTCTCTTTTATAACTCCATATGGTAGAAGGAAAATTCTACTGCCGTCTAATTCTCACACCCCTTGCAGCCGGCAGATACTGAAGTCCGTATACGTTAAGGGACTCAGTTAAAAGCATGATGAGTCACGAAAGCAAAAAAAAAAAAAAATAATAAAACTGCCTTTTTAGACAAATAGTAGAATACTTCCCTACTGCGACCGTGGTATTCTTTATATGCAATACACCATGTATTTTTTCAATGGGGCCAAAATGTGATCTCGCGAACCATAGGTAACATGATGATATAACATTAAGATGCATTTTAATTTGTGCCTAAAAACAATTTTTCTATTATTTTTTATAGTTCTAAACAATTATAGTAGTAAATGAAAAAATACAGCAATATCGGAAACTAAGTGTTAAATGTGTATTTTTTACCGTATTCATTGGAAAAACACATTTCATATTGAAACTGTTTTTGTAAAACAACAAATATTTTACTATTTTATGTAAGTTACAACACATTAGAAGCTACAATTAAATTATCTTAACACAAAAATGAAATCAGAACAATTTTTTATCAATTTGCTCATGAAATATTAGCTATCTATAAAAGTATAACTTAAGATAAGTTAGGTTTCAATTCGTATTTCAATTTTGATCGTCTATAATTCATTTTTTATATATTTTGAATCCCTTTTTTTGCTATATGCATTAATTTTTTTCACTGTATACGATGAAACGTCCATATGTAACAGTTCGTTTCTGATCAATCTTCCTTCTATATATTAACTAATTGTTTTAAACTATGCAAAACAATAGTAGAATTGTTTTTCAGCAAAAATTTAAATGCATCTTAAAAATTCTACCTAGTTTCGCGAGTTTTCGCAAAAGCATAATGACAAAGCACTGTTGTATCATCGTATTATAATATGCGATTCACTCCTCGTTATTCTTGTTTCTTTTTATCTCGTTTTTGCTTGCACCGTACTTAAATCATTTTTGCTCCGATGACTTTTTTACTCCCGTTTTGCCTCTGCTGAAATTTGAAATTTTTACTACTGCAAGAATTCAACTCTCGCTATTCGTACACCATGTTCACACAAAGAAAATGATATTTTATGGCTTGAAAGAAAAATTCATTGTTCTGAGTACTTATACAACAGAATAGTTTTCCAGGGCGTTTTCGTTCATCTAATATTCACTGAAATCCTTGTTTTCCCTAAGAGCAGGCCACCGTTTGGTCGTCTTAAAATACGAACGAACTTCGCTCCATATCCGAAGCACTCAAAATAAAAGATGCGATAATTCTTTTGAAACGTTTTGGCCTCTGTTTTGAACCCTCATCAGTCAAACAAACATTTATTAAGTCTGTAAAAAACATACAAATAATGTAGACAATATTTATAAAACAGAATAAATATGATATATAATCATGTTTTTAGCTTTCCCTGTTGGATTTTTACTTTAAATTTCTATTCGATTTTTAACTTGTACCTTGTAAGTTTGTTTTTCTGTTTTCCTTATTGACCTTCCGTTTTGTTCGCTGTTCTCAATATTTATTACTTGTGATATAGATTTGAAATTGAGGGGCTCCTTTTATGATACAACCCTTCTCTTTCTTTTACTTAAAAATTTACATTTTCATTCATAATTATTTATTCTGTTTCATAAATATTTTCTACATTATTTGTATGTTTTTTACATACGTAATAAATGTTTTTTTTACTGATGAGGTTCCAAAACAGTGACCGAAACTTTTTAAAAGAATTATCGCGTCTTTTATTTTGACCTTTATTTCCATGAGTTGCTTCGCTATTTAATTCTTTATTTTGTTATAAATTATAATAAGAAGTTTTAACTTTGACTGTCTTTTTTTTAAATTCCACAGAGCATATTGTCTCTAAACGTCAATAGAAAATTGAAAAAAGTATAAAATAGCATTGAGCGCGGGCTGAAAACGAAAATTAAGAGCATGAACTAGAGTCCTACGTTGCCCATTACATGGTTTATATTCAGCTGCTGTATAATTTGAAAAATGTCAATATTATGAAATTTTTGAAAAATGCACGGAGAAAAATGGATGTATGCCCTTGCGTAAACAATCATTTGTACTTGTGTCAACCGTTTTACTCTATATAAATAATTTACAGCATTATCATTAATATTTTTCAACAAAATATCAGTTATCATAATTTTTCCACAAGTTCACATACGACATGAAATGACATTGAATGACATTTCCTATAAGATTCATCAATAATTGAGCAACAAAGGTCAGCGTGTTTCCCTGTACGATCTTAACACCTTGGATGTTTCAGTTTAACCTAAAAACATATTTAAGCCTAATATCTCAAAAAGATAGTAGATTAAGTAGATGTTACGTGTTATTAATTTAATGATGAAAGCATCACCCTTGCTACCTGCAATAATAGTGGTCTATGAAAGATTCTTTGAAAACTTTAAGAATATTCATCAAATACGTATACAAATAATCTTTTCTGTTTCTGAAGACACTGAATTAAAATAAATGTTTTCAATGTTTACTTGCAAATAAAATACAAAAAAATCTTTTAAAAAACGATGTTGCTAATATTAAATTGTTGATAAATTTATTTGAGAAATTTGTGAGAATATTTCCCGTACATTTCTTCAGGTATTTGTTTAACATGCACTTTACGATCTCTTTTCTATGAATCTGTGTTCTCTGTTTTTTTCACATTTAGGGTTTAGAGCTTTTTGTCCTTGAACCAGGAAGTCGCGTTTCTTAAAATCAGTGGATATATTAAGAAAAAGAAATTTTTTTTTTCAACGTGATTAAGAAACATTTTTTTTAGAAAGAATATATTACATCTTTTACAGTATTTAAGAAAAAGTTACAAAAAGATAAGTTTTCATCATAGATTGAATTAGAAGTTTTCTTGAATTCGATTTCATCAGATATTTCAATCCGATTAACTGTCGAGTAAATTCACAAGATTGTTTGATTTAGATTTTAATTAAATTTAACAATTTCATTCAATTTTTTTTTTCTTTTAAGATACAATTAAGGCAGGATTCTACTTGCGAACGCGCGAAAAAATGCTATTTTTGTGAATTTTTTTTTAAAACATTAAGAAAGATATTGATGTAGTGTTCGTTATGCTTAATAAATATACTCTTAAAATACAATAACATTTTTTTTAGTTTATTTTATGCGCTCTATATACATTCAAATGGCACTTTCTCGAAATCACGTTTCTTACCGCTTGTTAAAAAAATCTCCGAAACTTCCGATAACAACCAGATATCAACCAGTGGTAGCAGATTTTTTCACTTACATGCAAAAAAAAACAAAATGGCGGCAATTCGAAATAGAAAAATAAAAAATCTCATTTTTTTGCTTCTTTTTGGAAAAAAATAATAGTAAAAATATAAATTTCCATATAAATCTGCTACCACTGGTTGATGTATATGTAAGGAATATGTGGTAAAAATTTCAGACCAATCGATTCGGTAGTTTCGGAGATTTTTTGAACAAACGGTAAAAAACGTGATTTCTAGAAGATGCCATTTAAATGTATATAGAGCGCATAAAATAAACTAAAAAAAGTTTGTTGATGTATTTTAAAAGTATATTTAATAAGCATGACAAAGCCTACATCAATATCTTTCTTAATGTTTTAAAACAAAATTGACAAAAATAGCATTTTTTTCGCGCGTTCGAAAGTAGAATTCTGCCTTAATTCTCAGAAGTATTAAAGATAAAAATATGAATGGTGTTAATAATTCCTTAATAATTCATTTCAAATTTAATTATCATTTTCAATCAATATAAGCATAACATATAAATATTCCCTATTAGTTTCCTATTAAAATTTCCCTGATGAGGACGCCTGAAAGACCTCGAAACATTTTGGACCCAGGTAGAATAAAAAAGACGGATAAATAATAAAGAAATGAGAGAGAGGTAGTTTTGGATGTCTCTTTCTTTTTCTCTCTCTTTTTTCAATTGTCATATGTCTGTCTCTAAAGAGCCTTTTTACGGTGTTTTTTGTAAACATATTTCTCTTCTTTTAACTCTTTTTGTACAATTATTTTGCATACATTGAATTTCTTGAGTATTTGTTTTTTTAAAAAACAGTTTTTGGAAGAAAGTAATTTTTCTTAAGCCTTCTTGTGCAATTTTATTGCGCAATTTGGTTTTTTAAAAGTTTTTGATTTAGAAAATGTTCTTTCAAATATCTGTATGTTTGGCGGTATAATATCTTATACTTTGAACATCTAATACTGAAGATCAATTTGTCTCCGTGTGGTTTCAAATATATACGACCAGGACTTTCTGGCGCATTTGAATTATTATTTTGTTTAAATAGTGCAATTTTATACGTTTTTAATTGTGCATGTAACTGAGAACAGGGCTTTAGAGCCCTAGCTAACATCGAAATAAAGCCATGTAACATTGTAACGAGTGGACCACCCACATTTTTTTCGCCATCCTCCTGTCCACCATGAAACGAGAATATCGATGTATCTACTCCTAAACTTTTATTAATAGAGAAAAAATATTTTTGAAAAATGATTCAAAATATATAAGGGCACATCTGTTTCGCCCACTCGAGTTTTTATTTTATTTGAATAGTGCAATGTTATTATTTTTTAACTGTAAATTGAGCTGAAATTTAAACAACCAAAAAACTTCAGAGAGCCAGACAGACGTGTCCTTATATATTTTGGACCCTCTCCCTAAATTTGAGAACAAGTATATCCATTTTTCTAACAATAAAGCCGCCGAATATAATAACAGGTAATTGGTCATGTGAAGGACTTTCACAGGCTTTTAAAGCTTACTCATCTAAAAAATGGTCGAGATAAATAACATAATAAATCAGATAATAAAAAATACGCATATTGTAATTTATAAAATAATATTTAC
The DNA here is from genome assembly GCA_932072015.1 of Andricus quercustozae. Lineage (NCBI taxonomy): Eukaryota > Metazoa > Arthropoda > Insecta > Hymenoptera > Cynipidae > Andricus > Andricus quercustozae. Next base: position 6,431 of record CAKNWU010322530.1, read on the forward strand.
TAGTTTTTTTTTTATAGAAAATTGTCTGTTGCAACAATTAATAAACTTACGAAGATTGTTCATTGCAATCAGAAAAAATTATTTTCAAGTCAAGAAAATTCAACAGTAATTATTACAATATCGCTTTGCAGAAAATTGGTAAGGTCTGCAACAAAAATTACAGCTAAATGCAGTGAATCTCTTCCATGGTGAAGTATGAAGTGGGACAAGGAGATTTCATAATAACGAAAGACATTACTTCCATTCTAAATGACCTACTGTACCTTCAACATGAGAAATTGTTGAATACTGCAAGAGGCATTTTTTAAATTATACCTTACAAATTTTCAAACTCATTTGAAATTTCTATTAAAATCAGTAAATTGGTATCTATTATATTATACATAAATGATCTTTAACGTTATTATTTCTGATTGTTAACAAAATATTTTGTATATTTTGTATACATTTTTGCATAATTGTTTAAGTCCGTTTTTCAAACAACTTTTTTTTGTATGAGTTTGTAAAATATTTTGTGATCTCTTCGAAAAAATCAAATAACAAAAGCTATTTCATAAATCAATGTTATTTTTTCCCAAATTTTGAATTTTCTTGCACAATTCAATTTTTAAATCTTAAAATTAGTTCTCATATTCAATCTTTTTCAAATACTTTTTTGGTAACACTTTGGACTAAACTTGAAAAAGATAGGAATAAAAAAGATATCTGTCATAATACAAAATAGGCGTAAGTTATAATAATATAATAATTGTAAATACTTTCTTATTCATTATATTATATATTATTTGTAAATTCAGAATTAATTATTTCTTTCAAAATTGGAACGATTAAATAAACTACTTATAAGTGATGGAAGGGAGAGTGGAAAGGGAGGGAGTAGCATATAGAAGAGAACAAAACTGATTTGGTAGACGTGTTTCATTTCAAGTATTATCCAGATGCAGAGTCTTTGAGAAGAACATTAATTTTGTATACGAAGATGATGATATTTCTTGTGCTTGTGATTGTGGTATTAACATTTTATCACTGTTATATACACTATGGCCGACGGGGGAGAATTATAAATAAAATTCCAGGACCCAGAAACTTTCCTATTTTTGGCAGTGTTATTGGGTACATGCTTCCTACCGGTATGAAATTTATTAATTATTTTGTATTTTTTTACAACATTTAATTTAATAAATACACTTTAAGGTACCTGTATTTTCCTCTGTAAAACTTATATTTTTTATAGTTTAAATATTATATAAATTGAATATTGTGAAAATTGTTTTTTCTTTTCTTGCTCGTGACCCTTAACAAGGTAAACTTTTGGTGCTAAGGGCTTTTTATAATTTGTTTTTAAAAACATGAGTAAAGTGACATAAAATTTACTTTCGTACAATAACTCTCGGATCTATGATTATTTAAACATTTGTCAGTAAGATCAACCACTGGGATTTTTTGTAAAAGAATTCGCTTAGTGTAATATAAAAGTTTCTACTCTGATGCTATTTTTTTTCATAATTTGAGCAGATTAAGCTTCCTTTTACAGGAAAGATTGTATAAGGAAGAAAATTGCGTAAATGTTAGAAAAAAGTTGAAAAATTAAAAGCTTCTTCAAACGAAAACTGATATTTCTTTGTGCAAATTTGAATTTGATCAGTAGCTTTCTGTTTATTTTTAAAAATAATTCTTTTATAGATAAACTATGGATTGCACAAAGAATAGTTAATGCCCATTATTATCCCATTAATAAAGTTTGGCTTGGAGGGACGCCTGTAATCAGTATTTACCATCCAGACGATGCACAGGTAAACCCTATGTCAATTATTCATCTTAAGTACAAAACAAGACTTTTTTAAATAATTTTTTTTATCTAATCATTTAATTTTTTTCCAGTTGTTACTTAGCAGCACAAAACATATTGAAAAAAGTATGCTCTATAAATTCCTGCATCCTTGGCTAGGCTCTGGCTTGTTGACTACCTCTGGTATGATACGCTTATTTGCCAAAATTATATTGTAGACAGTGTAAAAAAATGGAGAGACATGTTCGTTAATTTTTGTACAGGAAAAGATACATACATCTTTTTAATCCTATGGTTTCATCTTTCAGGTGATAAATGGCACAAACGTCGAAAAATGTTAACACCAGCCTTCCATTTTGGGATTCTACAAGGATTCGTTGAAGTTTTTGTAGAGCAAGGAGAACATTTAGTCAATCGGTTAAAAGCCAAGGGGGATTTAGTGATTGAAGACATTGTACCGCTGTTAACAGAATGTGCATTACATTCAATATGCCGTAAGGATACATTTATTATAATTATTTATTTGTAACTTATTCATACTAATAGTGCTTATTAGGCAGTATTATAATTATTATTTTAATTTATAATTTTAAAATTAGAATCCACAAAATTTTTATTTAAAAATTAAATTCTTCTACTAAAGTAACAAGCTAATCATTTCATTTTTTTATAGAAACTGCCATGGGCACCTCTTTACAGGAAATGGATACTCAAAATTTGTATGGAACTGCCATTCGAGAAGTTTCCGATAACTTATTTTTCAGGTACTTAATTTCTTTTGTTCACAATAATTATAATATTTACATTCCTAAAGACAAAAGCTGAATAGAAAATATCAAAATAGGTATCAGAATTTGTTTCGCATGTATTCGCTATGCTACACCACCGATATTTAAATTGAAAAGACTTAATACAATTCGATAAATTCGATATATGTGAGTTATTGGAAAGAAGATAATTCTGTCTAAACGTTTTGATCTTTTCTTTCTAAAAGGGCATTGAGACCATGGCTTCACTTTGACTGGATATTCAATTTAACACCGACAGGAATAAGACAGCAAAAAGTTTTGAAAATTCTTCACGGATTTTCTAACAACGTACGTTTGTTTGTTTTATAAAAATCTAAGGATAAAACACATGAACAATAATATTTTATTTTAGATTATAAAAAACCGAAAGAAGAATCACGAACGAACGTCACACGAAAATGAAAAAAGTTCTCTATTGCCGAAAAACGATTTAGGAGATGACAAGTTTGGTAAGTTTTGGTCGAGAAATAAGTAAATAAAAGTATTTAGTTCATTTTTTATTGAAAAATTCTCCATTATAATTTTTAAGTTTAAGAAAAATTTGGTTTCCAGAGCGGAAAGTTAGAATGGCTATGCTTGATGTTCTCATAACCGCTGCGAATGAAAATGCTGACATTGACGACACTGGAATTAGGGAGGAAGTAGACACATTTGTTTTCGAGGTAGATTTTATTTTAATTAAAAAAATAATTGTATTAAACAAGTTACTAAATCGATGTTTTATCTTTTCGTAGGGTCATGATACAACAGCGATGGGTTTATGTTTCACATTATTACTTTTGGCAGAAAACAAAAAGATTCAGGTAAGTCAGAAACTGGATATGCATTAGTATTAAAGCAGACGTGTTTTCATTGTCTTGTCTTTATAATTGAAAAAAGTCCGCATCCTATAAAAAACATTTTTTGTATTATAAATTTCATTGCAACTTGTATCGTTTTTCCATGAATTTAATTTGTTTATTTTCAATGCTATTTTTCACGATTAGAACAAAGACTACGCGCTCTACTAAAAAATTATTTATGACAAATTTGTAGCTGTTTTTTAGGTGAGCAACTATTTTCTATAATTTTTTTCATAGCTTGTGTCGTTTGTCAACAAATTAAATTTTTTTCTTTTTCATTTTATTTTTTACGATTAAATCAAAAACTACGTGTCCTTCAAAAAGTGATTGCTAATAAATTTAAAGATCCTTTTTGAATGCATAATTTTTGTCAATTCATCTTTTTTTCCTACCTAGCGTCGTTTTTAGACAAATTTAATTTGTTTATTGTTAATGTTATTTTTCACGATTAAAACAAAAAATACGCATCCTATAAAATAATGTTGAATAAAAAATTTGTAGCTCTTTTTGGAGCGAACAACTTTTGTTTATTTATTTTTTCCGTAGCTTGTGTCGTTTGTCCAAAAATTTAATTTTTTTTAATGCTGTTTTTACAAATAAAACATAAACCAAGCGTCCTGTCAAAAAGTGATGACGAACAAATTTTTAGATCTTTTTTAAATGCACAATTTTTTCTCTACATCTTCCTTTGTATTTTGTATAGTTTGACCGGAAAATTGAATTTCTATTTTATTTTTGTCTAATCAAAATTTGAATTTTCGATTTTTCAAGAAAATTAAAAAAAGTGTTATGTGTTTTTCTCTTCTTGACTTGTTTTCATATCGTGCGCTGTCTGGCTTAACATTTTAATTTTAGTTTTTTTTTTAATTTTGTAAATGCTATAACTCAGGTAATTTTCTTTTTCATCTAATAAAGTCATTAACGTAAATTGATCGTTTTTCGTATACTACGAATAAAGGCCAAAGGCCAATGGAATCTGTCAATTGCTTCGAAAGTTATCGTGCTAACAGACTAAAAATACACAGACACACGTGCAGGCATACAGACAGACATATTATAGCCAGACAAATTCGCGAAAACCTGTTTTTTGGGTTCAGAAGGTCTCAAGACGTGGACATTTGACAGAAACGGAAGGGGCCAAATTTTACACAAATCTAATACCTTCTCTGATGAGAATGAAAAAACACACATTTACTCACAATGCGAGTCACCCTTTCCGATTCCTATCAGAATTTCTGTTTCCTAACTTGTACCAAAACTGACAAACATAAATTAATATTTGCGAAACCTAGGAAACTTTATTTCTGTGAAATGTGTTACCAAGATGTAAATAACAAAACAATATTCCTCACAAGAATAGATACTATTTTTGATTCCTCACAGTGTTTCTATTACATAACTTTTAATAAAACAAAACAAAAATTCAACACTCGCGAAACCCAGAAAACTTTCTTTCTTGAAGATTTTTTAAAAAGATTCAAGTAACAATACGCATTTTCTAACAACATAAGTCACTCTTTTCGATTTCTCTCAGAATTTCTATTACTTTACATGTAACAAAACTAACAAAACATTTAAACATTAGCAAAACCTTAGCAAACATTCTATCTTGAAAACGTGTAAGCAAGTCTAACATAAGAGAAAATCTTTACTAAAAAAATGACTCTTTTCGACTGCTCGCTGAGTTTCCGTTACATAACTTGTAATAAAACAAACAAAAAATTACAATGCTCGCAACACCCAGAAAACTTTCTTTCTTTGAAAAGCTGTTATCAAGATTTAAAAAACAAAACACAGTTCCTAACAACAAAAGTGTTGTTAGAAAATTTTTAAGCAATAAGCCTAACATAATATAACACCTTTAACAACAACAAAAAATTATTTTTTTCGGTTCCTCTCAGAACTTCTGTCACATAACTTTTAAAAAAAGTAACAAAAAAACTAAAAATTCTAAAACCCCACCAAAAGTTCTTTAATAACAATTTGTTCTAAAGATTTGAAAAACAAAAGACGTTTTCTAGCAACGAAAGTGCCCCTTTCGCGATCTTGCAAACTTTCATTCATGAAACTTTCATTCATGAATTATTGCATTATTTCCTGCAAATCTAACGAGATTTGAATACTTTAGCGAATTCTGTGATATTTAGCCATTTTTCCGAAATAGAGAAGTGTTGTGAAATGGGGACCTCCTCCAAAGAATTCGTTAAGCGAGAAAGTACCAAAAACATTGATTGATTAAAAAAAAAAATCAGAGGCTTGCGTCAAAGTGAAATAAAAAAAAAAGTACGCAAAAACGATGCACACGATGTAAAGAAACATGCAAACAATCGTCGAACAATAGACGAATATTATACTCGAATACACGAACTTCATAGATCAGACTCTCGGGCGTGACGTACGTTCCTAATTATTGCTCGAAAACTAAGAGAGATCTCATTTTTAAATTTACAGGGCTTATAGAAGACATTGTAATCTATAGATATAAAAAATAATGAAAATAAAAAGTGGATTTTTTTTCAGAAATTCAGTTTAAAAAAATGCTTTTGAGAAATCCAAGAAGAGTTCGAAATTTTTTTTCAAACATTATTTCCGCAAAACTGCGTCTTACTACGGATGATTTTGAAAAAATCACCTTATTAGCATTAAAATCACTAAATTTATGAAACTTCAAAATAAAGGACCAAAATTGTGAATTTTCAATATCTCCTAAGTTTTTCGAATGTTTCAAACATTATTTTAGGGTTTTTCTTTTGACACCTGAGAGAACGGATACTATAATTTTCATCAACATTACTAACAATAGCTGAAATTCTTCAGATGATTTGGCGTGGAATTGCCCCACTACCTTCTGAAGATTACAGGTTTTCCAAATTTTTTAAACCAACATTACTGATAATATTAGGTAATACGAATAACGAAAGGTGTACAAAAAAATAGCATATATATATATATACATAATATATACACGTGTAGATATTGTGCAGTTTAACGTCCCATAATATGTGATTAACCTTTTGGCATAGAAAAAAATGATACCACAGAATAAGTGTAATTAGGCATTTTTGTCTGGAAATTCAAAAAAAAATCTATTTAAACTTTTTTCAGACTTTAATTAGGCAAACTATTTAGGTATATTTATTTATATATTTTTAGTTTTTTTATAAGACTTTCGATTCATTGCAACATTTTTTTAACTTGAATTTCTACACCCCTCATGATATCATGGAATTTTTTGTAAATAATAGATTAAATCGATTTGCTTATTCTTTTAAAAAATTAGAAATTTTAAGCAATTTGGAAAACGAAAATGATTTAATTTAATATTATTTAATTTCAATCGGACTGTAGTAATGTTTTTGAAATTGCATAATTAAAATCATAAGACGCTTCCTATCGTAATATAGTCTTGATCCTATCTGCACGAAACATCAATCCCATTCATTTTTGAATGATTGCTAAACAAATTTTAGAATAAACTAAATTAATCTTTGCAT
>CAKNWU010322605.1:0-12755 GCA_932072015.1 Andricus quercustozae
GTTGATTTATGTAAGGACTAGGTGATCTTTGGATTACTCCTGCTTCTAACATTTGTTGAATTTCGTCATCCACTGTACTTCGATATGCCAGAGGTATTGAGTAACTACGAATAAAAAATGTCTGGTCCTTTTTTATTTTCAGTGAGTGAACATAAGTGGTCAATAAACCTGGTTGTTTTCTAAATAAATTTTCTTCACATGTGCTTCTTACGGCAGGCGAACCATGTAATCTCATGACGACTACTTCTTTTCTTTCAAAGTTGATATGGCTTTTTAGTTCTTCCAGCATATCCACACCTACTATTCAAGGTCTGGATAATGCTGGAACTACCATAAATATGATTTGCACTTACCCTGTTGGTAGCAAAACATCAATAAATAGCAGCGTTTTTAATTTTACTGTCTTTCCTCATACTGATCCTTTAACAGCTACTTTACTTACTGGCAAAATTTGGTAGTTTTTAAAAATTCTGTCATTTTCTTTTAAAAACTCTTCAGAAGTGCAGGTGACCTCCGCTCCAGTGTCAATAAGCGCCTTAGTAGTGACTCCTCCTATTATAAGGTTTTCCACTTAGTATTTTGATCGAGGTTCCACGCTTTGATTCCCGTTTTCTGTTGTTTTGTCATAAAGTCCGTTTACGAAACATTTGACGTATTTCGCCGCGTCTCTTTCCGAACGTTAATTCAGGAGCGCGGCTCCTCCCCGTTTCCCGTTTCAGACAAAGTAGCCAATTGGTCTTCTTCTGGCATAATTGGGCCTTCCTCCAGATTAACGTAGAGATTTCTCACTTGGTACGTTGTATGTACCTGTTGTGTTTAGATGTCCTATTTTGTCCAGACTCTCCAATAATTCAATTAATTGCTCGATTATGTCAATCCCTATTCCTATTATTGCGTACTTATTTTCTTCATTGAAATGTCTCGGAAGTGTTTGTACAATCTCTCTTTCTAGAATCGGTGGATCTAATTCTCGTGCTTCCAGGAAGAGACTGATTGCATATTCTGTACGTGACGTATCTTTGATGGGGGTATATCACCCAAACTCAAGTTTTCGTTTTATGTAATGTTGTACTAGTTTCCACCCAGTATCGTTTCAAAAATTTATTTTTAAGTCTAAAAAGCTCTGCATCTCACTTTGGATGATTTGCCACCAATTGATGGCCGATCGCAATAGAGATCTTTCAAACAAATAATGGGTTTCGTTTTCCGTTGGCTGTACTGTATATGGGTTCTCCTCGTGTTTTCCTCTATCGCAACTCCTTGGACTACCCGTTGCCCTTTGAAGATCTTCTATCAAGTTGACGTCTACTGCACGAGGTTCCCATTCCGTTTGTGTTCTTTGTGAGATGTGGTCCATCTCTATTTCCACTTGGTTTATTATCTCTCGGAGAAGCGTTTCTCTGTCAGTTTCTTTTTTATCCATCTTCTCTTCTTCCTTTTGGAATTTTTGTATTTATCCTTTCCTCCATATTTTTAAGTAAGTCTGCTATCGCTTTTAATGTTAGTTTTGGTGAGTCTTGTGCATGATTCTTCACTGTGGCGTCGAAGTTTTCTTGGTTCTCCTCCACGCTGTTGTTCGCGGATCTTCGTGTTTTTTGCCTACCCATTTTCTTTTTTAAATTTTCAACATATCGCCATTTATACTTGTTCTTTTCTATAATTCTTTTTCTTTTCTTCTAACAAAAATTTATCTGATTGAAGCATCCCTTGTGGGGTATTTTTTCTACTGGTAGGCGGTTGGATATATATTTTCTTTAATTCTTTCTTACCGAATAGGCGATCTAGTGCTTCTTTTGCACTCATTACTTTTTTGAAAGATGAAAGAGATTTACTCGTGTAAATAATATTTAATATAGGGTTAACTCTGCAGAAGAAATAACGAAACCAAAATTTCGTATAAACCAAATGACAATATGGATTTATTGATCCAGAATGTTCTAATACATGTAAATTTTATATAAACGCTGATAAAATCTTCATTATTATTTTATATGAGACACATATGTCTACTTATTCCTAGAATATCTTTTATTTGTGAGCATACAACCTATTCTCTGGTTATCGTATATTTAGCTACCTAGCTATCCACTTATTCCATAAAGATTGACTCTGATAAGAGTTCAATCTTTCAAACTATTTCATTTTTATTTACTTTTCTAAAGATTTTCAACATCGAATTTTAGCATTTAGCTAACAGAATATTCTGTAAATATAAAATGGAGATTTTTATTTCTCAAAAATGATAGCCAATGTTTTAGATTTTGGTTCAAGTACTAGGCTTCGACGATATAATCATCTGACCGGTTTGTGTCTGCTACTAAGACTTCTAGTGGAAGTTACTAATAGTGGAAGGAACAAATATTTCATGAATTTCGAAAACCGAAGAAATAGCTAAGATCTCGCTTTGTTTTAAACAAAGTTTAAATGTTCTATCTTTGAATAGCATTTGTAAGGAATAAAATCAAAACGATTGGGTAAAAAGAGCTGATAATTGAACTCTGTTGTCTCTTTAGGACTCAAGAAAGTATTTCAAAGCCCGAATGAATTCGTTCGTATTTTCTAAAGTAATCGCGCTTACGGATGGACGGCCCGGTAGATAGCTTCTTATCATAAATTAAAAGAATGTTCGTAACAGTCAACAAATATCCACACGGCTATCGAAAGACGAGCGGTACTAAAAATCACTGCTAACTTTGAAAGACGATACACGTGTATAAAATAACGCAAGACATTTTATTTTTTATTTTTAAGGAAGCCTATGAAATTGCACGTCAAAAGACTTCTAGTCGAAATATTTCTCACTTCATGACGAGGATATATCATACTATTTTTTGTTTTAATCGAGAACTCATCGAATATCGTACCTGAACTTCAACAAATCTAGTCATTTTATTGTTATCTTTGAAACTGACTTCAATGAAATGTAAATATTTCAGACGGATAAGTTGGACGTATTTACATAGTCTGTCAGATAACGACTATATTATCTGTAATTTAATGTTTAACTGTAATGAAGCAACACAATACATCTTTATTATATTGTTAACCAAGTTCTTTATTAATACATTAATCAGTTTTTCTTCTACTGGGAAAAAATGCTGGTCGTTTATACTGTGGTCATCACTTTGGCGATCATCATTAATTATATTGGTGAATACAATAGTGAAATAATAATAATAATAATGTATATATATTAAATTTGTTTATACTTTTAAGCTTTCCGGATATAACAATTTCTCCTAAAATATCCGCATTCTATCCCAAATTCTATTTTTTTCCAAAGTCTAAATTCAAAATAATACCAGTTTGTTATGTCTGTTTTTTTATGCTAGTTTATATAATTGGTCAATTTAATTGGTCATAGCTCTCTTTGTGTATACAATTTTCCGACGGCGCCCCTCCTGGGGAGGGCTGAGGACTGGAAAAGGGCCATTTTCACGCTAAAAGGTGTTTTCTGGAATCTGGCGAAAGATAAGAAAAAGTTATTTTATACGAAGGAGTAATTTTTGGGGATAACATTTTATGAACGTCCAAATTCGAACAAATACATGAGGGCCTCATGAAATCTGAAATGATAAGAATGCACACGTCAAAATGAGGCGGTTTCACAAGTCCTATGTATTTTTTGTAGGATCCGTTTTATTTCCCTAAATATTACTGGTCAGGCATTCAAGAAGCTTTGGAGGGCAAACTTCCCTCATGTCATTAGTTTTGATTCACAATTTTACCACAAAAGGTTTACGAAATACCAACTTAAAGAATGTAATACTCTCTTTCTTATTGCAGAGTTAAGTTCACAGTTTGATTGTTTACCGAATGGCCAACCTATTCCTTCAGTTCCTCATCGCGGACCTGCTTATTCTTATGAAAGACAGCATTCATCTGAGAGATGTCTTCCTCCTGTTGACCCTTTTCTTTGCATCAGGTCCAGGTCTCCTCCTTCAAGGCCTCCCCCTGCAAGTTCTCATGTATCAAGGCATCATCATCTTGGAAGGCGTCCTTCTCCTACCGCATCCATACCTCCTCCTACAAGACTTCCTTCTTCTGACGGATATGGATGTGGACTTGAACAGCTTCAATTTATAAACCTTATTCCCAATGGGAATCCGCACCGGATATTTGAACTTCACAGATACACTTTTCCAGCCAATAAATTAATTAAAATGAAAGCAGGAAGGGCTAAGTATGTGCCCATGGAAACCCAAGAACAAATTGTGCTATCAACATCCGATGGTGATGTCTTTGCAATATTGGAATCCATAGATGTTCTTGCTGGAATATATAAACTCATTCAAAACAGAATAAAACGTGTAAAAATAAATATCGAAAGCGGCGAAATTGCCCAATTGAACCGAGAAGAAATTGATGAAACTCCTGTAGGTCCTAGTCGACCAATCATGAGGAATTTTAGAGTAGGGCATGTAAATTTTCATGTAAACCAATTTTCTCTGCCACATTGATTAAAAAAAAAATATATATATATATAATGCTGGCGATTCGAATTCGGACCAAAATGATTCATGTAACTGATAAATACATCAAAAAGTTAATGCGCCATGGTTCTCGAGGGTTTATTCTTTCGTCAATGCACCTATGATTTGTTGCCTATGTATGTTCACAGTTACAGAGGGAAATTATTATAGGTTTATAATGATTTACGTATCACAGAGTGGGCCATAATCCAAAATTGCCAAGGGACGCGCGCTACTTGAACGTATACCGACTTACGTGCACCTGAATTGAACACGAATTTATCAGTTGATAAATCCTGCGAAATAAATCTGAGAATTGAAGGGTGATCCTGGAGGTATGTGCAAAATTTACTTTTGCTTAAAAGCAGCTATTCCATGTTATAAGTTAACGTGAATGCTCCGTGTATTTAAATGCTTCGACTTCTTGTTTGTAGATACAACACATAACAGCATTGAAGGATTAAGTTGTAATCTGACGAGATCCGGCGCAGCCTTCGATTGTTTTATGTGCGAAAAAGTATAAGAAATCAAATCGCGTGATTGGCGCTTCCACTTCTTTCCCCCTTTTTTTGCAAGATGAGATCAAGGGAAGTCCTCAAAAATCCCCTCCCCATCTTTTGCATAAAACATTCCGCCATTTTGAATATTGATTTTTGAAACTTTTATAGTTCATTTTCGCAATAAGCGACCCTGGAAACCCGTGGGTATGAAATTAAGGAGAAAAACATCGACTTTCTGGGTTATGTCAGGAATTTTGGATTCTGACCTACTGTGCGCCGTCAAAAGTACCGTCAACAGGTAAACATTTGGTATTACACCTGGACATGATAGAATTATTAGTTATCAATAATTACGATTTACCACAAGTAATTAGGCATACTTTTATTTGAAACCAGTTTATTGAATTTATCAAATTTTTAGTCGAAATATTAGAACAAGATCTTTAAAATTAGTTTAACGTTCATTTTTAGCCAAATATGGTTGTACTTCGAAAATCTTAATTCTTGTCGTGTTCCGACATTCAAGAATTCTGTTAATAATTATTTTCTCACTCACTGGGGTAATTTGTTTGGATCGTTGAAGAACAGGAAAGGTACTTACTTTATGTTCGAATAGAAAATTTAATTTCAAGATTCAACAGCGCAGTTTCACGGTCAGTCTCATCTCAATTTTGTTGTATTCCAAAAATCTAAAAAATTTTGGTCTGCTGTTACCCGGAAATTATGTTGATTTTTCAACCATAAAAGATAACGATGACTAATGAGGCGAATTTGTAATCAATCCATACATTTCAATACAATTCAAACAAACCAATACATATCAGCCAAGACAAATATTAAACAAAACAGATGTTTTTTCAAACCACAAGGTTGACTTTTCAATAAAATTATTAAATTTAAAAAACATTATTTAATTTTTAGCCAAAAATGGAATAGTTGGGTTTTCACATGGAAAAATTAATTATCAACCAAAGAGAAGAACTTTCAACTAAAATATGAAACTCAAAGCAAACAGCCGAAATTTTAAGCGAAGAGAAAAAAGTGTTGTTTGAAATTACATGGAGGTCATAAATCTTGACCAAATTGAATAATTTTTTTTAGAAATGTTACTAATTCAATTTCGAAGAGACTCACGTCTCCTAAATTTTTAAATTAATTTTTTTTTAATTAGAAAAACTTATGAAGCCTTATCCAAAAACCCTGAACATTGAACTCGAGACTCACATTCCTGAAAACAACTAAACCTAAACCACAAATCCCAACGCATAAACCATAACCCCATAAATCTCAACCCATAAACCCGTAAACCCTAAAGCCATAAATCCCAACCCATAAACCCTGAACCCACAAATCCCAAACCCACAAATCTCAACCCATTAACCCTAAACCTACGAATCCCAACCCGTAAACCCTAAACCCTGAACCCATAAACCCTAAACCTACAAATCCCAACCAATACACACAAAAATAAATTTTAAACCCATAAATGTTAACCTATACATCCTGTAGAATTCACTCCTACACTTTTAACCAATAAACCCTTTATGGGTTGGGATTTGAGGGTTTAGGGTTGGGATTTATGGGCTTAGGGTTTATGGGTATAGGGATTTATGGGTTGCGATTTATGGGTTTATGTTTTATGGGTTAGAATTTGTAGGTTAAGGGTTTAGGAGTTTACTCTACAGGATGTGTAGCTCAACATTTATGAATTTAAGATTTATTTTGTTGTTCATTGGTTGGGATTTGTAGGTTTAGGATTTACGGTTTCAGGGTTTATGTGTTGTGATTTGTGGGTTAAGGGTTTATGGGTTGGGATTTTTGGGCTTAGGGTTTATGGGTTGGGATTTATGGATTGAGGGCTTATAGGTTGGAATTTGTAGGTCAAGAGTTTAGGAGTGTATTCTAGAGGATGTATACCTCAACATTTATGAGTTTAAGATTTATTTTGTTGTTTATGGGTTGGGATTTGTGGGTTTAGCGTTTATGGGTTGGGATTTATGGTTTAGGTTTTATGGGTTAGAATTTGTAGGTTAAGAGTTTAGGAGTGTATTCTATAGGATGTATAGCTCAACATTTATGAGTTTAAGATTTATTTTGTTGTTCATTGGTTGGGATTTGTAGGTTTAGGATTTATGAGTTCAGGGTTTATGGGTTTTGATTTGTGGATTGTGATTTGTGGGGTTAGGGTTTATGGGTTGGGGTTTGTGGGCTTAGGGTTTATGGGTTAAGATATATGGGTTTAGGGTTTATTGGTTGGAATTTGTAGGTCAAGAGTTTAGGAGTGTCTTCTACATGATGTATAGGTTAAGATTTATGGGTTTAGGATCTATTTTGTTGTTTATTGGTTGGAATTTCTGGGTTTAGGGTTTATTGGTTCAGGGTTTATGACTGGAATTTGTGGGTTTAGGGTTTATTGGTTCAGGGTTTAGGGTTTATGGGTTTAGGGTTTATGGGTTAAGATTTATGGGTTTAGGGTTTATGGGTTGGGATTTATGGGTTGGGATTTATGGGTTAGGATTTATGGGTTTAGGGTTTTTGGGTTAGAATTTGTAGGTTAAAAGTTTAGGAGTGTATTCTACAGGATTTATAGCTCAACATATATGAGTTTAAGATTTATTTTGTTGTTCATTGGTTGGGATTTGTAGGTTTAGGATTTATGGGTTTTGATTTGTGGGTTGTGAGTTGTGGGTTTAGGGTTTATGGGTTGGGGTTTGTGGGCTTAGGGTTTATGGGTTGAGATATATGGGTTGAGGGTTTATTGGTTGGAATTTGTAGGTCAAGAGTTTAGGAGTGTCTTCTACATGATGTATAGGTTAAGATTTATGGGTTTAGGATCTATTTTGTTGTTAATTGGTTGGAATTTGTGGGTTTAGGGTTTATGGGTTGGGATTTGTGGGGTTAGAGTTTATGGGTAGTTTATGGGTTTAGGGTTTACGGATAGGGTTTTATAGGTTTAGGGTTTATGGGTTGTGTATTTATGGTTTAGGGTTAGTTGGTTTAGGGTGTACGGGTAGGGTTTTATAGGTTTAGGGCTTATGGTTTGGTATTTATGGTTTAGGATTAGTTGTTCTGAAAAATGTTCAGGGTTTTTGGATAAGGCTTCATAAGTTTTCTAAACTTACAGCAGCTCTGTTTCTGCCTGTAAATTTCTTATTTTCTTAAGACTTGCACGAACCACCTCAAAGTAAGGTACTGTATAATTTGGAAGAATATAAGTAAAACTTTTTTTACACACTGGCATATGTAATTGTTGATTGGAAATGAGATATTTAGTCTTTCCGATTTTATCTTTTCTTGTACATTTAGTTTATCATTCTTTTACTACTAAGAACATTTTTATATAATTCTATTTGTGGGAGTTGTAGAGAATATTTTTTGCAAAACAAAAGCCGCGTTAATGACAAAAATTAAATCTAAAATTATACTTGTTATCTACAACGAATATATATCGCAAACACCAACTCAGCTCTTTTATATGTACGATGAGCAATTAAATATTCAACTAATAATGAAAATTAATACTTAACACAAAATCGATTTTCGAATAGTCTTTGTAACTCATTGTAGGATGTTTCGAAGCCAAAAATAATTCCTGAAGTCGATTCGGAAAATAATGTTTTCTTTAAATCGTGTTTAATGACATTTGAAGATAAAAAGTAAATTTTGCAGCTGTTAATTTTTATATTTTATATATTTTAAAAATTAACTTTTATTTTATTCAGAAAAAGGAATATTAAATTAGTTTTTAAAAAAGTACTTCAAATTAAAGTTTATTCAATAAAGATAGAATTCTACCATTTAACAAGTTTATTATCACAATTTCTTATGTTATTAAACAAAGAATAAAAAATGCTTTTAGAATGCATGTATTTCATATCATTTTTCAGGTTTTATAGGTTCCACTTAATTTATAATTTACAGTCTCTTATAAGAGGGAGACTGGAATAAGTAGGAAAAGGACAACAAATATAGAAAATGTAGGATAATCAAATCGACCCCCTAAGATGGCCAGGTCGACTGTCCGAGTAGATCAGGTCGACTATCTAATATGACCAAATCGACCCTCTATGATGAGGGATTCGACCCTTTATATTGATCTATTCCGCCCTCTGTGATGATCGGTTCGACTCTCTATGACGCTTGAGTCGACCGTTCGAGATGACCAAGTCGACACTCTGAGATGATCGATTTGAACCTCTTGTTTTAACCTTGGATCTTAATCAACTTGCATACTCGAAACCTGAACAGGAAGTGACCAGTGGGAAACCTACTGGTTTACAGATTTTAATTAGTTTTGGATTCCAATTTCGCGAACCATTGATTAAAGACTAAAGTTTCATGGTGAAAATGTATTCGAGTTGCAAAGCTTTGAGTCAAAGTAACCTATTTGGAGGCGCCTTGTCGGCGGAAGCGGACTTGTTAGATTTATAAATCTTAAATTCCTGTACGTGCTCGGTACCAAGATTTTTTATTCGTGACGGTTGACGTAACCGTCAACGCGGCCATCATGGATGCTTTTATGGTTCAGCGGGTAACTCGCGGGGGACGCTTCGCGTTTTTCGCGTGGGCCGGCATTTTACTAAAAAAAGTGGATTAGCGAAAAACTCATTGGTCACTCTCCTTGAAAGGCAAAAATAATCGCAGAAAATGAATAGAGAGAGAGAGGGGAATTCTGGGCCACTGAACTGGATCCATCAATCTCAGATCGACGATTTAGAGAAGTCAGAAGATCCTTCCTTCGCTCGCGACAGGTCGTAACTTCCCTAGTAGCAAGATAACTGCAGACTGGCGCCAGCTGGATGCCAGAAAAAGAAGAATCTGTTTGCAGCCTGGCGCCCGGCTGGTTCCGCTTTGGCGTGCTGTTCTGACGCCAGAGTCTGGTATAGAAGATCCTGGCCCAGGCTGGTCATGATATACACCAGACAAAATTAAAATAACGTAAAATGGTACTAAATAGGCTTCTTTAATAGTTTTACACTACATTTCAGTCCTTTCTAGGAGAATATACTACGAAGACGTCAATACATTTCAGGCGAGACACACTGAAATATTACAAACATAACCTCTTATCGTATAAGCTTATTGCATGTTTGGGTATGCTTGTGAATCGTTCAGCTTTCCGATTGCTAGATTTTCAACTTCATTAATTAATTTCTGCATTAATTACTAGTGTTTACTAAATACCAGAATCGGGTTCCTTTATTCACCAGATTCTGTTTATCGTCTGATCGGATCATTTCTCCCACCAGTCTGGTCGACTCGATATGAAGGATCTGACTATGTAATTGCACATCTGATTCTTTTATTCATTATATGAGAATTTAACTTCAACCTTTGTAGTTCAATTTATTTTTCCATAATTTTCCATTCAAGTGGTGGGCGATCTGTCTCTTTCTGGTCGAAGGTGATTGGTCTAGAACGTTTGTTGTATGTCGATGGTCCCAACCGTGAAAAACGTTCTAGACCAATCACCTTCGACCAGAAAGAGACAGATGGCCCACCACTCTCTTCCTTCTCTTTCTAATTGTCATTCGCGTTTCACTCACGGAGTAGCCAGTCCATTTCTATATGTCGATGGTCCAGAGACAGTGTGGCAACCTACTTACAATTCGCTGATTGGCTCCGCCATTTTTAGCTGGCCACGATGTTTTTTAAAGAATTTTATGCAGTGAAGATGTACAGAATCGTTAGGTAAATAGTTAAATAATTTTGTATGGTTAAATATACAAGTAGTTGAAAAAAAATTCTCATAACAACTTTTTGAATTTTTTCGAAAAATCGTAAATTCAAATTTTGACCGCACAAAAAATAATTTTAAAAAAACTTCCATTTTGCGGTCAAACTATGCAAGATACAAAAAAAAGATAAAGAGAAAAAAATTATGTACCCAAAAAAGATCTACAAATTTGTTATTTATCACTTTTTGATACGACGCGTAATTTTTGTTTTATTCGTAAAAAACTACAATACAAATAAAAAAATTTGAAGGTTTGGAAAACGACGCAAGGAAAGAAAAAAATAATAAGCAAACTTGTTCACTCAAAGAGGATGTACAAATGTGTTATTTACAATTTTTAGAAAGGGCGAGTAGTATTTTTCAATCGTAAAAAATAAGAATAAAAATAAAAAAATTAAATTTCTGGAAAATTGACACAAGAGACGAAAAAGAATGAGAAGACAAAATTTGTTCAAACAAAAAAGATCTGCAAATTCGTCATAAGCTCTTGTTATAAAAATGCATCAAAAATTTAAAAATTTACTTTTTGGCAAACAGACACAAGCTACAATAACTTTTTATTTAACAAAAATTTTCGCATAAATTATATCTACAAATTTGCATAGATCTTTACACTAGTATGCGTATTTTTAGCTTAAATCATAAAAAATAACATTGAAATAACGTTGAAAAATAACAATTAAATTTATGGGAAACGACACAAGTTTCAATAAAATGTATAATAACAACATTTGATGTATAGGATGGACACTTTTTTATAATTATAAAAACAAGACATATTATGAATTGTGATAATATACATTTATTGAAATGATAAATTTTTCTGGGTAGCTGAGAATAAAAATAAAAATTAGTGCAAAATAAGGAGCAAATATTGAAGTAATCATGAAAAATAAAATTTGACATTTTCAATGATTATTGAAAACTGAAATTATCTCTTAATTGAACTAAATTATAAAAATTTAGATATATTCTTTTTAAAGCTAGAAAATAATTCATTTTGTTTCGTTATAAATATTTTGAAATCATTTTCAATTTTATCTTAAAATTAATTTTTCAAAATCATTTTCATTTTCTCAGGAATCCTTAAAGAAAAACTTTTTTATTCTCTTGAGACCTTTCGAAACTCTTAAAAAGTTCCTTTTTTTCGAAACTTCAAAGATCTTTCATTTAATATTTTTTTAAATCGTTTTAAATTCGTTGATCTGCATTTTGTTTTACATTTTTTGAACTCTTTTCTAAATTTTGAATTGATTTTCAAATGTACTCCAAAAATTGTATTAACTTTTAAAATTATTTGATTTTTTCCACAATTTTTTATAAAACTTGAAAATTAAAAAAAATTGTCAAACCTTTGAGATTCTTTTTTGACAATGGTGGAAATGTTTGGACAATTTTTTAAAATATTCTCTTAAAATTAATTTTTCAAAGAACAACAAAAAAAATCAATAAAAAATTTCCCAGCAATCTTAAAAAAATTGTTTTTCATCTTAAATCGTTACAAAATCCTTAAAAAGATTCATAATTATATTTTGAAATCTTCAAAAATCTACTTTTTGTTATTGGTTTTTGCGTTGTTTTCAAATTGTAAATTATTCTTGCAATTTAAAAAAAATTAAAACTTTTTTTAAATCCTGCAAAATAAAAACAATTCCTTAAAATCTTTTAGGTTCTTTTATCGAAATTTTGGAAATCTTGAAATGTTTTGACATCTTTTAAAATATTCTCTCAAAATTAATTTTTCTAAAAGAAAGTTCTTTTTTAATTTTCCTAAGAATCTTTAAAAATATTTTGTTTTATAGTGAAACCCTTCAAAACTCTTAAAAAGTTTGAAAATTTTATTTCAAAATCTTCAAAAATCAACTTTTTTTTAGATTTTTCAAATATTTTCAAATTTTACATTATTCTTCCAATTTAAAAAAATATTTTAATTATGTTTTATAATCATTTGAATGTATCCTAAAACTTTTTTTAAATCCTGAAAAATGAAATAAATGCCTTCAAATGTTCCAGATTATTTTGTTACCATTTTGGAAATCTTTTGAG